>MU184056.1:101281-133691 GCA_016904865.1 Pissodes strobi | reverse complement strand
AGCCCTATTTCACACTTAACACGTTGACTACTATATGAGTCACCGGTTCAGTCCGGTCGGCTCTATCTTTACAAGCCCTATTTCACACTTAACACGTTGACTACTATATGAGTCACCGGTGTTACACGAAATGTAATTGCTTGTGTACCGACATAAATGCCATACAGGTTCCGCTACGGACCGGGCAAGATCCCGAGTTAAAAGTATAGAATCGATTAAACAGATGTCGCTGTGCACTTCAAATACGTTATTAGGGGCGTGTTCAAGTTGTTTTGTTATTTGATCACCGGTGATTCACATGGTTCATACGTGATCCTTAATATTATATTACACGTGCTTGCAAGTTGTTTCTTAAATTTTTTGGACTGTTTTGTGGTACAAGTGTGTTCATATGGTGAACTATGGATCCACAAAAAGAAGTGAAATTACTTCAATGGTATAATAAGCTGAATTCTGAAGGTAAAAATATCGTTGCATTAAGACAATAAAAAATAAAATGGGTTATTCCAGTATAAAATAGGTTAGTTATAAGTAAATTTTGCTTCTAGAAGCAAGCGTAGAAAGCAGTGAGAAAGTCAATGTAGATCAGGACCAAGAGTCTGAAGACAGTGACAGTAGTGGACACTGTGGTTTTCTACATGAAACAGGTTGTAAAGCATGTTATTTTCTCTAGGTTTAAATCTTCAAAGCATTAAGAATAAAGGGGTAGTGCAAGAGAACAAGGACAATAAGGCTAAAGGGAGTACTGGAGAGGCAAGTCAAAGTCGTCGTGGTTGTCTAGGTTTTGAAAGTGATGACGAGGAGCCATTCCCTCCTTCTGAATCAGAGTACGAGCCTAACTCTGAATCAGAAACGGAGTCTGAATCAGAAACGGAGTCTGAAGTAGAATCCGAAACTATTAATCACGATGAAGGTATCGATCAACTCACAACAACTTCGTGGAATGAAGTGGATGGAACGTCTTTAAAGCAGTTTGCTTTTATCGCTTTAAGCAAAATAAATGTCCCATCTGACCTAAGACCTGTGGATACTTTTAGACTCATTGTGGATTCAGATATTGTTGATTTGATGGTTTTGGAAACGAATAAGAATGCCAAAAAATACCGAAGAAAATGGAAAGATGTTTCTGCTGAAGAAATAGAAGGTTTTTTGCCATTTTGTTGTATATGGGACTATCGAAATGGCCAAAAATATCAGATTACTGGTCACGTAAATTTCTTTACGCCGGCAGAGGTAGTATCCATTGATGAATCAATGTTGTCGTTTAGAGGTCGATTACTATTTAGGCAGTATATTCCAGGGTAAGCGTCAAAATATGGAGTTAAACTCTTCAAGTTATGTGACGAAAGTGGATATACCTATGAAACAGAAATTTATAAAGGGAAGAGTAATACGGCAACTGCAGGACGTAGCAGCAACACAGTTGTATTAAATTTAATGAAGGATTATCTTGATAGCGGACGGACTCTAGTAGCTGACAACTACTATAACAACCTCGAATTGGCAGATATATTTTTGGAAAGAAAAACGCATAGCGTTGTTACGTTGAGAAAATTTGTAAAGGGAGTACCAAGGGAAATTTGAGATGAAAAGAAAATGAAAAAAGGCGATATCAAGGGAAAAGAAAGTAATGGCAAAGTTGTCGGCAAGTGGAAGGACAAAAGAGCGGTTAGGTTTATTAGTACGAGACATACACTAAACATGGTCAGCACAAACAAAAAAAATCGCAACGGGTGATTATTTATAAGCCAGAAGCTATTGTGTTTTATAATAGCTTTAAAATGTTTTCTTATTTTACTACACTTCGCCGATCCATAAGATGGTACCATAAGGTGGCATTTGAATATTTATTTGGTACGTCCGTTATTAACGCTCTTATCTTATATCAGCTATCAAACAAAACAAAAATTCAAATAGCAGATTTTAGAGAAGCACTTGTTTCAGGCTTGCTTGGGGATATTATAGTATAGATAATGAAAAAAAAAAGTAACAAACAAACCAAACACGTATTGAAACAGGTAGATGAAAAAACTAAAGATAATCGAAAAAAGAGAAAACGTTGTATTGGGTGCTATGACATAGAGTATGAACTTCATAAATCGTCGAAGGTAGCAGCAAAGATGGCTAAACTGGTTTCCACTATCTGCAACGAGTGTCCAAATTCATCCGCGTTATGCCTGGAATGTTTCCAAAAAAGACATTAAGTTATCACAAATCTCAACTTTTTACTTATGTATTATTTCTTTTTTTAAACTGTAAGGTATTTTCTTTTCTTAAACTGTAAGTTATTTTCTTTTTTTAAACTGTAGGTATTTTCTTTTTTTAAAATGGCAATGAAAATAAATACTTTTAGACAGCAAATTTTACTTTAGCTTAAATTAGCACGTATAATATGTATCACGGGTGACCATTCCACATACAAATTAGTTGGTGTATTTATATACCACTGCCGTATTCTATTTGCCTGCATTTATATACCCGACAATTTAAAACCCGGTTAAGCATCCTTAGTGCATGATATCACATGTGATATATTTGATCCACGAATGAACTACGAAGTTTGTGCACCGGTGATTCACATGGTACATTAGGGCAGATACTTCGATATAGCACTGGTAGCCAACGTGTTAACCCACCTTCCACCGTTATTGTTCGATCCTTATCGCCATCGTCGCATGTTTCCGCCAATCTTCCAAACATCAGGCCGCGTGTATCCATACCCGTCAGGACCATGTCAGAAGGAGCTATTTTAGAGCGTTGAACGAGTGCCTGGTAATTGGACTCGTGAATCCTGTAATCAAAGTAGCTTCCGTAGCAGTTCCGTTTCTTAGCAGTTGATACCGTGGCGCTGTTTCTGTTCTCGAAATTGACGTCATACCGTTACGTTTCGCATACCATATCCCCCTCTGGCAATATTTTCGTTTCTTTATTCTTTGATCGAGGTTTTGGATTAGAATAAGTCGCATGAGAGTTAATATTTGAGGTTAGCCTCGGTTTGGATAGGTTGGATTAGCATAAAATAATTATTTCGTTGCAATGCTAGGTTAGCATAGGGCATCAGGGCTTTGAATCAACCATTCTTTATATTTATTTATGTTGGCAAATAGAGATGCTGTATTAGGTTTATTTTTGAGATTGTGTGTTTTCTTTCTAAATCCCTTCCTGCTAGTAATATGTGGTAATTAATTAAGCTAATTTCTAAAGGCAGCCGGCAACCACACAGACATACGAAATTGACCCCTGGTTAGCCGTTTCTCCACTGTTTAAAAGCAACCCGGTGCGGAGTGGGCCCTCTACCACTAAAATCCAGATGCGGTGGCGCCCGAGAACCAACCATTGGATGACGTAATGGTTAAACTAGGCAGTCCAATAGCATTATATGCAAAACAAATAGCATAGTATGCAGAAGAACTGAAGCGCCTCGAGAATCACCTCACAAATTTGGCGCCCGAGCAGGGACTTTCTTTCTGCTCACGAAGGACTTTTTTTTGTGGCAGCGGCACACACACTAAAGGGACACCCTATGGCGCTCGACGAGCAGTGTGTGTGCGAAGATGTTGATTGACACGGCTCTTGAATATTTGTAAGTTGTCCGAAACAGATTTCCTGGGAGTGTGTTCCACAGTGATGCAGTGCGCCAGACAAAGGAGTTCTTGTAAAGCGATGTTCTAGGTGTTTCCAGTTGTACGACGAACTCGTGCGCTCTTCCCGTCTGTCGTGACTGTCTAACAGGAGCTGCCAGGGGCGGGATGAGGCGGACCAAATCCTGGGAACATCTGCCGTGAAAGTATCTGTAAAACGGAGATATCTCGGCTACATGTCTGCGGTGTTCCAGACTATCTAGATTCCGGGTCAACTCCGGGTCGCCGACGAGACGCACAGCTCTCTTCTGAATGAAATCCAGCAGCTTTAGGGTGTGCTTTGGTGCGGCACCCCAGATATGTGAGCAATATTCTAAGCACGGTCTCATTTGCGCTTTGTAGAGCAAGAGCAACTGCTGCGGTATATAGAGTTTTTTGTTGCGAAATAGCGCACCAAGCTTCTGGGAGGCTGATTTTGCGATGTTAGAAACGCTAACATCGCTGTTGACCGAGACACCCAGCAGTCCGATTGACGAGGATGAAGGAATGATCGATCCTGCCATAATGATGTCATGGTTCGCTGTATTGGCCTTCTTGGTAAACGTGGCTGCTTGGGTCTTCGCTGCATTGAACTGGACCAAATTTCGGTCACCAGTGGACAAGGTACCGCGTCTGCCTTATTGCCCCTGCGTTAAAAAAGTATCTCTTAGCCTGGTCAGCAACGACCCGCGCCGAAGTATCTTCCTCGCGTGAAAAAAAGTAAAATTCTGCCTAGTCAGCATGGACCCGCGGCTGGAGTATCTTCCCTGAGTGAAAAAAAAATAATAAAAACTAAAGATCTTTGATGTACTGCAAGTATTATGGTGGTGATTAATTGCTGTAATCTGCTCCTGTCTGCGGTGATGAGTCTCAGTCGCTAGTAAGGGTTTTTCTGATCTAAAGTGGGAGGCAAGGGTACTGTCATCTGCAAAACTGTAAACAGGATTATTTGTTTCAGTCAGCAGGTCATTAATATAGATGAGGAACAAAGTTGGTGAAAGTATTGTCGATCTCTCTTTGCGAAAGCCGCATTGATTATCGCTGATTATTTTGTTGTCTCGAGGTACTTGAGTAGTTGCTGATTGACTACACGTTCCATGACTTTGGAGATTATTGGAAGCAAGGCAATTGGACGATAGTTTGAGGGCGTGGTTTTCTTGCCTTTTTTGAAACAGGTTGCACTCGAGCGACTTTCCAAGTAGATGGCTAAATCCCTTTTCCGTAAGACAGAGAAAAAAGCCTGGAAAAAACGGATGTTAGTTCCTTGGCGCAATTCTTTAACACGATGGCAGGTATTCCGTCCGGTCCTGATGCCTTTTGCGTATCTAGTTCTTTAAGGATTTTACGAATATCACGGTGATGAAATTTGACTTCTGCCATGGTAGTGTTGATGTTCGATATGGTGGGTAGAGTCTTGCCTTGGGGTACGTCTAAGGTAGAGTGCGAAGAAAACATTTTGGCGAGCATGTTTGCTTTTTCCTTGGC
Source organism: Pissodes strobi (assembly GCA_016904865.1). Taxonomy (NCBI): domain Eukaryota; kingdom Metazoa; phylum Arthropoda; class Insecta; order Coleoptera; family Curculionidae; genus Pissodes; species Pissodes strobi. The sequence goes on along the minus strand of MU184056.1, from coordinate 128,586 downwards.
TGTAGTCGCCGTGATGCCACGTTCGTCAGTCAAAGGTGGGAGAGACGTTTCTGTAAAGTTGTTACTTACTGCCATTGCTACCGACCAGAAATTCCTGGAGCCACTGGTTCATTGCAAAAGTTTATTCCTGATCCTTTGATTGTGTTTGTCCTTAGTTTCGTCGATAACCCGCTTGCATTCGTTTCTCGCTTCGACAAAATAATTGCGATTTTCAGCGGTCTGATTTTGCTGTCAGTACTTGTAGGCTTGCTGTTTCCTACCCACAGCTCTTTCGCATTAGGGACTTTCTTCCCGAGGAGCAACCGCTTCGCCACACAATTTCTTTCCGATGAACAGTTTTCCACCAGACCGTTGACTCTGATGCGCAGATATGGAAGTTCCAGTACGACCGCATTTGGGGCTAATACACGTTTGTGCTCTGACCGTTAGATTATAAGCTCCTAGGATTAAGACTAGGAGGATTAGTTAGGAGGCCGGCGGAGGAATCAGCATCCAAAAGCGTTTCCCGTCGAGATTGGTAGATTTAAGTTAGGTTTCAAATCAAATCAAATCCCTTCTGCGCATGCGCCAACCAAAAAGTCATGTAATACCTCTGTTCCGCGTAAATTGCGGTCTCTCTGTTCATTTCTTCCACGTAAAATTCCCAAAATGCACATCTCGACCCCTTTTTGTCAAAATACTAGTTTTCCGGTCCCAAATTGTGTCGTGCTAATCAAGCACAGCCGGAAATACCGATTTTTACCATAATCCGCTCTGCGCATGCGCAACCCAAAAACCGACGCGACACCTCTTTTCCGAGTAAACCAGGTCTCCCGATTCCAGTTTTTTATCTTTCAAGGCCGTAGACCGTATGGTTCAAAAGATACCGCTGTTTGTAATAGTTTGGTAAAAATGAAGTTCCTGGACCACAAGAAGCTAGTATCAAGCCCTCTAACAGACATTCGTTGTGCGCAGACGCAACGTCAAAATTGAAGCAACACCATTTTTCCGACTAAACCAAGGCCGCTGAGTTCAATTATCGATGTATCCACGCCCGCCAACCATCCGTACTGCCAAAATCACGTATTCAGCAATCAATGCTCCTACAACGTCAAGGTTTATAGCTTCCGATGGGCGCCAGGTATATATTACGTTACACCCCGATTGATGGCAGGGCATCCGACTCTAAAGACTGAAGAATGCCTATGAAGACTGGGTTTCGTTGAAACTAATTTGTGTGCCACTTTGTAATGAATATCTAGCTCAGCTAATTTGTAAAGATAGAGCAAAAGTTAATTTATTTAGTTTATTTGAGGGTGTGGGTTAAGATGTTTCCTCTGGTGATTTAAAATTTATTTTAAGGCGCCACTTGCGATAAATCAAAGAAATCAACTTAAAAACAAATGATATATTAACTATATGATTAAATTACAAGTTATGGTACCATGTGCACTGCAGTTATTAATACAATTATTGAGATCAATATAATTTAAATTAGATTACAAATGCAATCAAACACAATTGATTACTGAAAATTTAATTTACAAATGTTACTTGAAATATAGTTTATAAATAAGCTTTTTATGTGATGAAAATGAAATTAACTTTATTATTAAAGATTAACAAATTTAATTGGTCTTTACAGGCGATTTATTTTAGGTTACCACTCCGTACCTATTTGTCCAACTATCCTATGTCCATGCAACCGTATTGGGACCTTTACTAGAAACCTGCTTCTGCCTATTTCCAAGTTAGCTGACTTGAGCTGATGTAGGTCTTCAAAAGGGTTGCCTTAGCGTATGGTTCTCCCTCTACAGGTCTGGCACAGCGACGTGGACAATAGAGGTTTACGTCATCCAGCGGTATTTACATGTAAAGAAAAATAATAACGAGTGTATACTGCTAATAAAAATTATACAGAAGAGTATCCTGTGGACCTCAGTTTGACATACAAGGTTTTAACCAGCAACTTGAAAATTTACTGGTTACAGCAAATATAATCAGAACTTAAATTACAATTTAAGTTCAGCAAAAATTATAGATAACTATGATTAAATGACACTATGAATAATTACTGTTACTCAAGATATTTCTTTTCTTTAATTAGAGATATGAAATTCAAAGGAAATGATGATTGAAATTTAAAAGAAAATTATGAAAAAATTATGAAACTTATTCAACAGTGGCTCTGGGCAACTTCAAATAGAAAATAACTAGATTTTTATAAAAAACTACAAAAAACAAGGTACAACCTCTCTTAAACAAGTCTAATGACTCCAAATAGGTAATTTCATTTCTTAATTTACTAATATGGCCCTTGGCACATAAACAATAATTTGATGATAGATAAACGATAAAGAAAAAATAAACCAGGTAAATCACATGTGCTTAAACCTTTTTAATATGCAAATCAATGCCGGTACATCATGGATCAACGTGACACGATAAGTGGTAATAATTATGGTTATGTTAAAAATCAACTGAAAGATTAATGAAATAAGCTGAAAAACTACGATCGACAATACTACTAAAGAAAATTCAGCAAAATTCTACTCAAATTCAATTAACTACCTTTTACAGCAGGGATGCTCAAACGGTCGATCGCGAGCGCTTTTCTGGTCGGTTGCGACAAATTCTGACAAGTGCAAAATTGTGTCCTGTTTTTTTCGCAATACGCCCGGTATAATTCCATTTTACAGCGAAGTCGCACTTCAAAGATATAAAGAACCACGCCGACGCGATTACACTTTGCCGCCTGACCGAGAGGTGTGCGGCTTCTTGGCAATCACTCGCGTTAAGCAAGCCGGGCAGCAAGCGTACAAGTGTACTGTATTGCATTATGATAGCCATAGTGTAAACGTCGCGTCGTGTCGGTATATACAAAGTAAACGAAGCCATGAGCGCACCCAAAAAAAGGAAAACATACCATTTTAACACCAATTGGGAAATTAATTATTCTTTATTATGGTAAAAGACAAGTGTATTTGTCTTATTTGTCGAGCTTCAGTTGCCTAGACTAAACGTGGCAACTTAGAAAGGCATTATAAAACCTTGCAATGCGAAGCAGTCAAAAGCTGCAACAATTGCGTCGTTTAAAATATCTCATGTACTGGCGAAACACAAGCAACCCTTTGAGGATGGGATTGTGTTGAAAGAAGCATTTGTCGAAGCGGCAGATACATTGTTTGAAAACTTTAAGCAGAAGCAGGTTTCTAGTAAAGGCACATTCATATACTCATTCATGGACGAGTTACAACCGAGGCACGGGCGGGGCTCGGACCCGTACCTGCGTGAATTAATTCATATAAAAACATTAACATAATATTATACCGTGCGCCGTCCGATGTACGGCTCGGTCGCGGCACGGTGTAGCATGAATATGCCTTTATTTGTAGTGAAGAGAAGTGAACCCAGTGGTTTTCAAAAAAGAAAATAAAAAAAAGCGAAAACTGACGAGAATAAATTACTAGCTGGATCACTTCTGAAATACGTTTCTGTTACAGAAATCGGAGAGTCAAGTCAGACACTCAATGACGTCAGTGTTTCAAAACGTAAGAACCTTATATGTATACCGATTGCAAATAATAAAACAACAAAAATAAAAAACCGCAAGTGCGACATGCGACTACGCCAGTGAGTTAAAGAATACAAAACTATTTAGTTTGGCAAAAGAAAGGAAAACGGTTGAACCACAAAAGCGAATCTAGTATAGCGTAAGGTGCTCAGTCCTCTACACAGGTATTATTGTTAATTCATATTGTAGGGCAAGAAGAACTTGAAGTCGTATTGGCAGGACCTGAAAGAGCCATAGATATAGAAACCAATAGTTGTGAAAAAGCTACACTATCAGAAACGATAGCATCCCGGTCCGAGAAATTCCACAAAGTATCTGAGGAAAATGACGAGGATCCTGACGCTTCTATGATTGAAAATGAAACAAAACCCTTCCTTTGATTTCAATAACTGAAAATAGTGAAAATGTTTGTTCTAATCAATATGATATAATTATAATATGTTCTTTCGACGGCGACGCTGGAAACTGGGCAGTGCCAGTTGCAGATCATATACGTCTTAAGATAATTAAGCTAGGTAGTGAGTTTTTTCAAAACAAAGATGGACCGTTTATTTCTGTTGAAATTCTGAGGAACATGGTAAAGGCAAACATCGCAGCTTAACGTCATCGTGGTTTTATTCGACTTTGACGAATGGAACTAAATATATTCGGAAATGGATGGTTTATTCGAAGTAAAAAAATGGTATTGCTTCTGCTGCCGACTTTTTGCATCTTCAAGCGATTTAGAGAAACAGTTCGCTTCCGGGTTTCAGCAGTGGTGGAAGTTAAATCCAAAAATACTACAACATGAGTCATCTTCTCAACATTTGTCAAACCTGGAAAAATGGAAAACCCTGTCAGTAAGTTTGAAAAAAAATGAAATTATTGATAAAGAAATCAAAATACCATTAATAAACAGGCAAAGAAATGGCGAAATATTTTACATCGCCTTTTAGATATAACTATGTTTCTATCTCGACAGAATCTAGCATTTAGAGGGCATAGAGAGGATTCTTCTTCAGAAAATCGTGGTAACTTTTTAGAGTTGGTGAAGTTGATGTCCAAATATGATCCTGTGCTAAAGTAGCAATGACTAAAACAACGAGTCTGCAGGTGGATCAGGTCAAATTTCTTCTTACTTATCAAAAGTTACACGACCCATTTTATCAAAGTCTATAGTCTATACAATACAGGAGCCAACTAACAATAACAACAAACAAAAACGACTCAACTACTACAAACAAGACAAATCAAATGATTAATAATTGCCTTTTCTATTGAACTATATAAAATGTCTGCACTAATATTTGTAAAAACCCACAAGGACTGTCAGGAATGCAGCTAAATAACTGCGGAATTTTCCCTATTAAAATTAAATAGCTCATTTCTGCGAATTGACAACTGTATCATTGAGAATGAGTTCATTTCTCTTCTAAGCAATCACGTTAGACTGAACACAATTAAAGAAATCAACATTTTTTGAAATAATATTGGGCAGTACTCCAGATAAAAGCCAAAAAGATCAAATGTGCAAAGTAATTAGATATGTCCATGTCGATGGAGAAGGTGTCGAAATTCGGGAACCTTTCTTAGGAAAACTGCGGCTGACATAACAAAGCAAATTCTGCATGAACTAGAAAGTGATGGATTGGATATTCAGCTTTGTAGGGCTCAGGGATATGATAATGCGGCCACTATGTCAGGCGTATATGGTAAAGTTCAAAAAAAAATCGTGAAATTAATTCCAAAGCTCTATTCACTCCATGTGCAAACCACTGCTTAAATATTTAAGAAGTTCTTTCCTTTGCGTGTGTTCCTCCTAGTATAACGTGTTTTGGCACTATAGAGAGGCTATACACATTTTTCTCTGTCTCCACTCATAGGTACGAAATCCTTTTGGAACATGTTGGAAACAGGGTAAAGAGGGTATGTGATACCCGTTGGAGTGCTCATCATGACTCTGTAAAAGCTGTAAAGTATAATATAGAAATAGTAAGTACTGTTGAAAAAATATGTGATCTTGGCAAAGAAAATTTGGACACCACATTTGCTGCAAGCGTATTACTTGGATCTATAGAATTCAGTTTTAGAACTCAAAATATTTGCAAACCCCAGGAATGACGCTCGATATGAGTTTGACCAAGTTAAGGAGTTCATAGCTCAACAGGCTCAACTGTAATAATTACATTTTATTTTACTGACAAACGAGATGCTACGCCTCTGAACGCGGGGAAGCGGCTAACGCAATAGGCTTTCCCTGGGCCCTTGGGCTACCACCCCCATCGGCCGTCTTGCATTGGTCCTGTATTCAAGACAAAGCCTCGGATGAAAACTGGCTCGTCGCCTCAATGTACCTTGTCTCTTTCTTCTTCCTTAGCTACTTCTACCCTCCCTTCTCGCACTTTCACTTCTTCGACTGTTAATCGCCATCGTCTTTCCCCACTTCCTTCAACATCATACACTATGCCTGTCACGTCTCAACAAATAGACCCAGAGGCTGGTCAACACCCTAGCTCTCCCTCTTCTGCGTCGTCCTCTAGCCCGGAGCCCTCTCAATCTGCTCCCTCGTTTCCATGTGAACACTGTTCGCTCAAGTTTTCTTCGAGAGAGGGTTGGGCTAACTAAACATCCTATTGACGCCAAGCAATTTTGTTTCGACAAAAAGCTCCGATGGTCCAAAGAGGAATTACAGATTGTGGCGCTAAAGGAATCCCTTCTCACCAAGAAAGGTAAAACCCCTCATATTAACGTCGTATTGGCGAAATTATTTCCCCAGAGGTCTCACGAGGGCGTAAAGCGGGCACGCCAGAAGCCCGAATACCGTGAAGCCGTCCGTCACTTTTTGACATCTTCAGCGACGCCTCTCTCTTCTAAACCAGGCTCTTCGGCCATAACTAATATCACACAAGCTCCCACCACACGCTATCTACATCCTGCTCAACCACCTTCGCCGCCCCTCCCGTGGACCAACTTGACCACATATCTGCCCCCTGCATCTAGGCGAGTCTTGCGCCAGCGAGCCGACAAAGCAAGAGCTGACCCCTCGACCGCGTTTTACCTACACGGTAAATGCATCGAGCGTTTCTCGATGGACGGACGCGGAGCTCGGGGTCTTGGCTGCGGAAGAGGTCCGCTTAACCATAACTGACCCGCCACGATTCATGAATATGGCCCTTGCAGTGACGTTTCTTGCACGATCTCTGGACTCCACCAAAAACATGAGGCGCCGACTCGGCCGGCCTCACTTCAAATCCATGGTCCAGGAGTTTATCTCCAAAGGTATCCCGTTGGATGGGTCGTCTTCCATCACTCAGCAATCAGGTCGCTTGGCTTCACCAATACCTCTGCCAACTGTGGTGGAGGGGCCCGAATTGCTTGTATCTCAGCCACCCCTCGACGGTGACTCAGTGTCGGGTCAAATTCCACCCGATCCCGACCCCGGGGACTGTTCACCCGAGCCGGATTTGGACGACCTGCTCCTCGACCCCTCTATCGACTATCTTTGCTCATTACCGCCACCTGCCGGCGACACTTTTGAGCCCCTGTTACTATTAGATATAGTGCATAACGCGTGTAAGGTCGGGAAGCAGGGTGTCTTCGTTCGGCTCTCGTACTACTTGACCACTGTCTCTAAAATCGCAGTTAGATTCATACCCACTAACCGGCAACCACCACCGCCCCCGTCCTCCCGTCGTCTCAAGCGACGCAGAGTGTACGCGAGGATCCAGGGTGACTGGAGTAAGCATTCGGGCCGCTGCATCCGCAGTATTCTATCAGGCCCCATGGACGACGAACCACCCCCGTTTAGTTATGAAGCCCTTCTGGAGGGCGATCTTTGAGGCCCAAAGCATCAGCGCACCCCATCCACGCATCATGACGCAGGATTTCGCAGGAGTGTGGTCTCCTATCACCATCGAGGAGCTTAAAGCCAATAAACCAGACCTAAGTACATCACCGGGGCCAGACGGCCTCTCTGCGAGACTGTTTCGGTCCATCCCTCTCTCTATCGTTGTGAGAATTGTAAACCTCATCTTGTGGAACGGTTTGTTCCCGGAATTCATCAGGAACTCCTAAACAACTTTACTTCCCAAGAAGTCCAACGCTGCTGCCCCGGGGGATTACCGCCCCATCTCGGTACCCTCGATTTTTCTTAGACATATCCATTCAATCTTGGCGAAGAGAATCGGTCGCTACTTCCAATTCGACGAACGTCTGAGAGCCTTCCGTCCAACTGATGGGTGCGCGGACAATACGACCATACTAGATATGCTTATTCGCGACAATGCCGAGCGATATTCTTCTTTTAGCATCGCTATTTTAGATGTTTCTAAGGCGTTCGATTCTGTGTCCCATCGGGCCATCGAAAAAATCCTCATCGACTACGGTTTTCCCCAGGATTTTGTCGCTTACATCATGACGTACTATCAATCTTACACCACCTTTCTAAAAACCCCGAACGGGTCTTCAACCTGAATATCTCCTGGGCAGGGAGTGAAGCAGGGAGATCCTGTGTCTCCCTCGATCTTTAATTTAGTGATGGACCGCTTACTTGGTTCCTTAGCTAACCATATTGGGGCTACCATTGGTGCATCAACCATTAATGCTCTCTCTTTCGCGAATGATCTTATTTTGGCCGCTTCCACTTCGGCTGGGCTTCAAATCTTACTTGACGAGACCTGCACCTTTCTGTCGTCAGTAGGACTAGCACTGAACCCGGGCAAGTGCCGATCCCTGTCAATAAAGAGACAAAGGAAGTATAAGGTCAACGTGGTAGAGAGAGCAGTTTTCTACAATTGGAGACAGACCTATGCCGTCCATTGGTCGAGAGGATACGTTCACGTACCTCGGTATTGAATTGTCCGCCTTAGGCCGGGTAAAGTTTTCTCCCGCAGATGACCTCCAAGTAAAGCTTCAACGCCTAACCACTGCGCCTCTGAAACCCCAGCAGCGAATGTACGCGCTTAGAACAGTTCTCATTCCCCACCTATACCACCGTCTTTCCCTTGGGCTGATACGCCTGGGGTGTTTAAACAAAGCAGACAAGCTTATTAGATCCACCACTCGCAAATGGCTTAACCTCCCGCATGACTGTCCTGTGGCTTTCTTTTATGCAGCTGTCTCAGATGAGGGACTTGGAGTGCCATCACTAAGATGGATGGCCCCTCGCCTATGGAGGAATCGTCTCCTGTCGCTTAATATCCCTTCGCTCCAGCCAATCCAGGCTGCCGACATCTTTCTGGCGAGGGAGATAGACCGCACGGAGGTGCGCCTCACGTTTAATAACCAAAACATCAGATCCCAGGCCAAGCCTTCGGCCGCATGGCGGGACAAGCTTTATACTTCCGTTGACGGCTCCGGACTCCAGGAGGCTAGGAAGGTCCCATCCGCCCACTATCTCTTATCGATTAAGTTACGAATTAATGCCCTACCAACTCGAAGTCGCACGACACGAGGACGCCCGGAGATAGACCGGTTTTGTCGGGCTGGCTGCGGCCGCCCTGATACTCTCAATCATGTACTCCAAGTTTGTCATCGAACGCATAGACCCCGTGTTAATCGACACGATGCGGTTGTTAAACACTAAGCCCGCAATCAAGAACGCCGAGGGTACGAAATGTTTCCTGAACTTGTCATTGCTACGCATATCGGAATGCGGAAGCCCGACTTGGTAGTTGACTCTCAAATTGTTACCGAAGCCATTCCCTTGGACCAGGCCCATCATAACAAGGCAGCTAAATATGACACCGCTGAACTTAGACAGTACCTGGAACGGAGATTCGCAGTGCGAAATATTGCCATCCTGTCCGCAACCCTTAATTGGAGAGGGATTTGGTCCTCTAAATCAGCGACCGAGTTGAGGAGGTACGACGTGATTCGAGGGAGTGACGAGAAAGTCATATCTTCGCGAGTCTTAATTGGAGGTCTAACATATTTTCATGTCTTTACGAACACAACAGGTGTGAGACACAGAACAGGAATTGGTTGAAGGACGCCGGCCCCACCTCCTGGAACCCTGACCTAGATGTTATTATCCAGCAATATTAGTACATATATTTTTTTGGGATCGATTTTTTCTTTGATGAGTATGTTGATCGTTTATATTCTTTTGGGGGTTGTTTCTGACTTCAATCCAAAAAATAACCAAAAAAAAAAAAAATTAGTACATATAGAATCTAAATAAATACTTGTTAGCTCCACCTCCCACATATACTGTACGTGGTTGGGGGTTAGGTTAGATAGGAAGAGAACTTGTAGCGAATTAAGTTAAGCGCCGGAGGCAAACATATTTTGGAGCCATGGGGGGTTCAATTCCCTTAACACTCGCCCCCCCCCCTCCCCCGCCTTATATTCGGCCCTGAACATCACACCACCGCATAACAATAAACAGGCTGCAGTTTTTTCCTCGTTCGACATGTTTTCCACACAAAAACACTGATCCACCTGGCTAGTTGCGTTGCGAGCGCGTCTCTCTACATGGCTCACAGCAGGCGCGCGAAAAACCGCGCTCGTCGCGTAAGCGTGGCAAGCGCGCGGCAGACGCGTCGCGTGCGTGTCGCGCGCGCATTTGGTCAGGTCTGTACGCACCTTAAACTACAATTGGAGACAGACCTATGCCGTCCATTGGTCGAGAGGATACGTTCACGTACCTCGGTATTGAATTGTCCGCCTTAGGCCGGGTAAAGTTTTCTCCCGCAGATGACCTCCAAGTAAAGCTTCAACGCCTAACCACTGCGCCTCTGAAACCCCAGCAGCGGTTGGTACCAAATATTTACGTAGAGTGTTTCGTTGTTCTTGTGGTTGTTCTTGTAAGCTGTAAGCTACCTTATTATCCAAAATGGAAGAGGATGACGCATCTGCTAGCAAAGCAACTTCGCCTAAGAAAATCCGAAGGTGATGCTACTATAATGTTCACTGGCAATTGCAATTTTCCTGGAAAACGATGTGTATCGAAGACGACACAAAACGGTACTACAAATTATATAGATATACCTTTACTGTAGCTTATGATGGTTTAAAAGCACTAACGCATCACGCTGCGTCAAAAAAGCACAAGGAGTCTGAAAGTGCAGTAGCCATGTCGCAGAGAATGCAAGCTTTTTACACAAAAAGGCAGCTTGCAAAGCGAAAAAGTTATTGTCATAAAGTGTTGGGCTTTTATGAGGAGGCATTTGAAGATTCAAGATCTATTAAGGACCATTTATGTCAAGTCTTAAATAAAGCAGAGCTTCCATGGAGAAGGGTAACAGCGTTTGGAGCAGACAAAGCCTCTAATAATTCAATGTATCAAAAATTACAATCCGAAGAAAATAATGACATAATACTTCATAACTGCGCAAAGAAGGCTTTGAAAGTAATACCCGTTGATGACGAAAATATAGTAATGAAAATATTTGCAGTTTTTATGTTCCGCAAAGAAACAAGAAGAGTGGAAGAAGTGTTTTATTTTCTTTGAGAGTGAATACAGAGATGTTATTCGACACGTTCCTGTGGCTAAGTTTATTTAAAGCACTTGACAGGGTGCTCTCATTGTGGGAACCATTGAAACTGTATTTTTTAGAACAAGGTCCTGAAAATTGCCACGTAGATCTTTGGGCTATATTATCAGATGAAGAAAACAAATTGCAAGTGAGAATAATCCTACCTATAATGAATTATATTTGTAGTTCCCCCATAGTTTTATGGCCTCATTTCAAGAATTTTGCTGTTGTTGGAGAAACATACCACAAGAGCATATAATTTGCATAACATAATGGTCAAATTCAGGAACTCAATAGCAAAGAAAATAAACGACAAACATTTTGGAATGAAAATTCATATGGCATTAAGATAAGGCTATCTCTCAGACTATCAGTCAAATCAATTTACAGAGAATGCTTTATATGTTTATGAAAGAGCTTTGGGTTATATGGAGAAGTGGTGTCCCTTTAAAAATTAAAAAATTTTTGGTTGCTTGGATCGAGAATGTAAAAAATTGCCTATGCTGCATCAATTGATTGAGCTATGGTTATTGGTGTCTCCATGGAGACACCAACTTCCTCCCGAAAATTTGTATAAGGAATTGGCTGCACTGCAAATGATTTTTCCTGCACTTGAAGGAAAAACATTGGATATGTGGTGCAATTCTTTACGAATGAGACCGCACCAAATTTGTTAAAAATAGTACAATATGTATGTAGCATTCCCATATCTAAAGCCTTCGTGTCGAGAGAAGTGTGATGGGAGATGTCTGGACAAATAAAAGAAATCGTCTCTTGAAACTGCCAAAAGTGAACTTTGCGTTTTCTTCAATATAAATGCCACTTGCACAGAATTCAAAAATGCTAACAAATGTTAAAAGCAGTGGCATCCGATGCAAAATAAATAAAAAACAGCTGTAATTTGCTTTCTTTTTGTTTTATTTTCATGTTCTGACTTCACTGTTACATAATTAAATTTGCGGATAAATTGACAATGTCACTTTCGTTCCAGCGTGCGCGCCATATCTTCGTGATGCAACCAGACGTTTGCATGTGCCCTGATGGTCTAGGGGTCTGCATGCTTAACCTTCATTTCGGCGACCCGAGTTCAAACCCCGTCGGTTTTCTTAATTTTTTTTGAAGGATATATTTTTAAACTGTTGTTTTCTTGTTTTTGGGTATATCTTGAGTTAGTTTGGGTTAGCACATGGTTAGTTTCCTATTCTTGAGCCCCCGTAGCGAACGAATCCAGCGGAGGAGCATGCGAACGTTAGTGCTAAACGGTACGTTAGTGCTAAACTTCAGATATTTTTCATGTTTATAAAGTAAAGTTACAAAGTTAAGCAGTTATTAGGGAAGACCGCGGCAAAAAGACCCCCTGGGGTCAATCGATACCCACGCCAGTTTGTCACTACTGTATGCACGAGAGCAGCCGTAGACTTGGCAACATGTGCCTTTCAATACGTCACGTCGGTTCAGTACAATGAGTGACAGCGACCGATCCGCAAGTGTTTTGTCGGTATAAAAATAAATGTAATTTTTACTGGCTTAATCTAAGGTGAGTATTTCATTTTATTCATGTTTGTCATTAAAAACAAGTTAGATATTTAAATATGCGATAGTTGCTATGGTAAAGTATAGTTTAGTGAACAAACCGGTCGATAGTTTTGCAAAATTTTATTCGTTTTAAAAAAGTTAGGTTAACTTTATTATCCCGCTTACAAATGGGGCACAAGGATCCCTTTAGCAATGGGGCAAAATGATTCCTCAAAACAATGGGGTAAAATGATTACAGGGATCTTTTTACCCCACATTTGTCTCGGAAACTAATATGCAATATGTAGGTAATTTTATTTTTATTTTTTCGCATACGGGCAAGTTATACGTAAAAATAATGTATTATAATTTGTTTCAGATCGCAGCAATGGTCCAAAATTATGTAGGGCGAACCAACAGGCAGTCATTGAATATAGAAATAATAGAACAAGCAATCCAAGCTGTTCGTGGGGGCTCTTGTAAGAAAACGGAAGCTAGGGATTTTGATGTACCCATTATGGCACTGAAGCGCCGTTTGAAAAATGCAAATGTCTTCTGATAAGAGATTAGGAAGTTCCGATTGCGTGTTCAATGAAGAGCAAGAAGCTGAACTGGTAAGCCACATCCTTGAGATGGAAACACGCATGTATGGGATGACACCCCGTGACCTTCGTGGTTTAGCTTTTCAACTAGCGAAACAAAATGAAATTAATCATCCTTTTTCGAAAACCAAGCAAGCCGCTGGTCAAGACTGATTCACGGCCTTTAAGAAGCGACACCCGGAATTAACCATCAGGAGCCCTGGACTAACCTCAGCAGCTCGTGCCCGGGCGTCCAATAAACCAGTTGTTACTCAATTTTACAAACTTGTAAAGGCAGAAGTGGTTAAGAAGAAAATTCCGCCTCATCGCATTTTCAATGTCGATGAAACTTCCCTAAATACGGTTCCCGGAAAGAATTCTAGAGTGGTTGCAAAGACAGGTCGCAAACAAGCCCGTATTACTTCGGCAGAGCGGGGCATCTCTACAACAGCAGTCATTTGCGCCTCTGTTGGAGGAAACTTTGTGCCGCCTCAACTCATCTTCAAGCGTTAGAGAATGAAGGACGAATTGAAGGATGGCGCGCCGCCTGGATCGATTGTTTCTTGCAATGAGTCAGGCTAGATGCATACTGAGGTATTTTCAGAATGGTTTGGCCATTTTTTAAACCATACAAAACCCACCGCTGAAGATCTAGTCCTCCTGTTCTTAGACGGACATAATTCTCGTACGAAAAATTTAAAAGTAATCTCAAAGGCAAGGGATAATCACGTTACAATTATTGCCTTCCTCCTCATACGGCCCATCGTCTTCAGCCCTTAGATGTGGCAGTTATGTTTCCCCTAAGTCGTTACGTTTACCAGAGTTTGGAAAATTGGCTTAATAATCATCCAGGTCTAACGGTTTCTGTTTTCCAAATGAGTCCCATTTTTTGTGAAGCTTATTTGAAATATTGCACTCCAGAAAATGCAATAAAATGTTTTTGAAAAATTGGAATATTTCCTTACAATGATAGCCTTTTCACGGAGCTTGACTTTGCAGCAGCTGAAGTCACTAACATCGATCCACCAAATATTGCTCCAGATCCAGAAAGTGAGCTAGTTGAAGACTTGGCAACCCACGATGATTTAGAACCTATTCCAAGTACAAGTAGCGCTTGCCGTTTCAGAGCCGAATCCCACCAAGATTCACCAGAAATCCGCATAACACCCCAGAACCTGATTAAATTGTTCCGCAATATTGTGAAGACTCAAGCGCTTCTGGCATAGAAGCCCTTCCAAAACCCACAATATCTAGCCCTATTAAAATACGTCCTGTCACAAAATCATTGGCCCTTCAAGGCTCTTCAGTAAGTCCTCTTCCCAAATCATCTTCATCAGAACTTCCATTTAACAAAGTTAGAAACACCATTTTTCCAGTAGCGGTTCCAAAAATGTCTGGTCCTAGGAAATTGATTACAAGAAAAACAGAAAAAACTGCTATAATAACAAGCAGTCCTTATAAAAATGAATTAGAAACGGAACTTAGAAAAAAAGAAAAAGCTGACCTAATGAAAAAAAGGAGAAAGGACAATAAGACGATGAAGCAAATTGGAGTCAACACCCAAGCTACAAAGAACTCAAAGCGCTTACGGACCTCAAAAAATGTACCTGAAAATGATAATACGTCCCTCATCAGAGGAAGATGACGACACGCAGTGTATACTTTGTGGAGAACAATATGTAACTTCTTCTAATGAAGGATGGATTCAATGTACCTCCTGTTCCTCCTAGGCTCATGACGCCTGCGACGGTGGCATTTAAGCACAATGCACCACGTCTCGGTTAATGAAATAATTTTCGCTGGTTTGATTGGTCTAGACCGAGCGCAGGTACGTTTTGCCACACTTGACTGAAACGTGGCGCAATATGCCATGTCCTCTTCAACGTGGGATTTCCACGATCCTGAACTTTATTTTCTTCATTTTGGGTTAGCCTTGGGTTAGTTTTGGTTATCACTAGGTTAGTTCTTGTTGATTGAGCCCCCATAGCGAGCGAAGCGAGCGGAGGGCCATGCAAAGCCATAATAATACCATGGCTGACGGATAATATTTTAATGCACTCGGGCGCTAAAAAGGGCATGGCATATTGCACCGCGTTTCAGTCAAGTGTGGCAAATCGTACCTGCGCTCGGTCTAGACCAATTAAAGCAGCGCAAATGATTCTATTGACTGAGGCGCGGTGCATTGTGCTTAAATGCGCGCCGGTGTCGACGAGAACGAGGACAATTACATATGTGATGTTAATTGTAAAACTAGTTACTATATTCGTCGTAAAAAATAATGTATTCAAAAAGTTGTTGGCATATTAACTTCGCGTATTTATGTACAAGAAGCAAAATGTTTTTTCTCCCAGTAGCGGGGCAAAATGATTCTGCCTCGAGTAGTGGGGCAAAATGATTAATTTTGTGTTGTTCACTGTTTTGTGTTTTTAGCGTTCAATTCAGTTTGTTTATCAATAAATATGCTTTAGAAATTGACTTGCTAGTTTTATATCCACAACTGAGCGTTAGACAAACAAGATAGAAAAATCTCATTTGCTCAACATAGGGAACCATTTTGCCCCGAGTAGCGGGGCAAAACGGACACTTTGCAAATGTCCACATACTGGATACAATCTCGGAACCAACTTAACCAAGGAATATAACAATATAGACAACAGATAAACCACACATAAAACTACATGCTTGCAAAAATTCAAACTCCCAACTCTCAGTAGATGTGACTTTTAAGGCTAAAACTATTAGGGGGGGGGTCTTTTTGCTCCGATCTCCCCTACTTATGTTTCTGTATCGTTAAATACCTAGTTTAAAGTTGTTCATATTACATCGCTTAAAGTAAAGTTGTTCCTATACTATTACTTAGGTTAAAATTATAAAATACTAATGACTTTATGTTTGTTATGAAAGTACATTTATTTTTGTCAATATATTGTTTGAAAATAAAGGATTGTTGCTTTAATGAATTATTAGAAGCAAAATGCTCTGCAGCAGGATGCTTAGTGACAGTATATTCAGATCAGGCAGAACAGACCTTAAGTAGGGAAGTATAAAATAAATATATCAAAACCAAATGTATAAAAATCAATCCTCAAAACTTCCGCTTGCCCTTGCTCTTCAAACGCAATATAGTTTCCTTCATTAACAGCAAATTCTTCTGCATCCTTTTTCTTAATTATAAAGTTGTGCAACATGCATGAAGCCATAATTATGTATTTACAGTTCGAAAAATTTTAAATGGTCAAATATTTTAATCTTCGAAAGACCTTCTAAAAGATTGTTTAATAACAACTCTATGGGTGCTCAAGATCTGATTATTTTTTCTCTGTAGACGAGATAAGTGCCCATTATCGCAAAAAGGTACCATTAAATTCGTATGTAAAAGGTAAAGTGAATCACCCAGAAGGTGGCAATTTTTAGGTAAAATATGTTCCTCATCTATTCATCGATAAATAGGAGAATTTTGCCATAGCCTCGCATCATGAGATGATACAGGGTAACCACAAAAAACATCAATAAATTCGTATTTACTGTTTGCAATTCCCTGTAGAATAATAGAAGCATATCCTTTCCGATTATAAAAAGACTTATCCATTGTCGGACTTTTATTTTCAATATCCACACATCCAGCAACATTGGGAAATGTAATGTCTCTTAAATTGGTGAACTCTTTTATTGTTTTTCTCAATTCATCTCCTGAAAGTAATTTAAAGTAGTTTAGTTTGCAAACTAATTTGCAAACATGAAGAAGTATAGTATGAGCATTGCTTTTGCTAAGTCCAAATCTATCACTAACTAACTTCTCTGTATATTTCCTGTGTTGCCAATGTCCATAGTGCTAGTAGGACAGCTGGCACAGGTCTAATCTGGAACCTTCCTGGTGTAATATCATTTCTAAATTGTAACTCTATAAAAAGTCCTAAAAACAAAATAATTATTATTGAAACAATATTATTATTATTTTATTCGAACTTGCCTCAACAGCAGTTCGTGACATGCGAAAATGGGATCTGAAATCGTCAGGTGTATATTGCAGAGCGACTTGCTCGACATATTCCTCAATTTTTAAATGCTTCACTCTCCGTCTTGGAAAAGGAAAATCCAAAAGCAATATCTCTTCCTGGTCCGAGCTTGAGAAAACATCCCCGCTTATTGTTCTTTTCAACAAAAGAGTTGAAACAGCGTTCCCCATCATATTATAAAAACTAGTAATTTAAGTAATTAAAAGTTCATTTCATATTAAAAATAAACCAAAACATAACATTACTTACATATTTGAGGTAAGCAATATACACAATATAATATAATAGGAGTTACAGTTCACAATTTAATGTCTAGTCTATTAATATAATCAACCGAGGCTGGTGTCACAAGGGCGAAGTCTTCAGTATTCCCAGCATATCTTCTGAGAGGGCATTCGGTAACAATATGCTGGACGGTCTGTCTTGCTGCTCCGCAATCGCACTCTGGGGAAGGAGCCATATTCCACCTGTGGTGAGAGTCCCTGCAGTTTCCATGACCAGTTCTAATTCTATTAAGAGTAGCCCATGTTTTTCGGGGGAAGTCGAAACTTCGATGCATGGCATTAATTGCATTGTGGTATATGGTGCGTTGTTCCGTTCTTCCTTCCACTTGTTTTTAAGTTGAAAATTGCTTGCTCTTAGTTTTTTGGCTGTCCTTACAGGGGGATTTCTAGAACGCAGTCTGGAGGTGTTGGCATCGTTAATATCTTTATGTATTGGCAGTTCAGGGTTTTTGACTATTTTTTCAAACTCTCTGAGTAAGGCGGTTTGTCGGCGGAGTTCTGGTGGTGGGATGTGGCTTAGTAGTGGAAGCCACTGAGTTGGGGTTGACCTAAGTGTGCCAGATATTAGTCACATGGTGGTATTGAGCTGTACGTCGATGAGTCGAGTATATGAGCTATTAAGCCACACAGGGGCGCAATATTCTGCTGCAGAGTAAACCAGTCCTAAGGCCGAGCACCGTAGGGCTGCAGCTGTTGATCCCCATGCTGTTCCACATAGTTTATGAATGATATTGTTACGTGTTCTTAATTTGGCTGCTGTGTTCTGAAGGTGTTGCTTGAATGACAGGGTTCTATCCAAAGTAACCCCTAAGTGTTTTGGATTACGATTATGCCTTAGTAGTTGGTTATCGGCGTATACTCTCAGTTATCTATTTGCCATCTTGTTGTTTAAACGAAAACAGGAGACTTCCGTTTTATTAGGATTGGGCTTGAGTCTCCACTGTTTGAAGTATGTATATATCTTAGCGAGGTCATCTGCGAGGACCCCTTCAGTATTTTCAAAGGAGGAGTCTCTAGTTGCAATCGCCCAATCATCAGCGTATCCAAATTTACGTGAGGTGGTGGTAGGCATGTCTGATATATACAAGCTAAATAGGACTGGAGCAAGAACTGATCCCTGGGGCAGTCCGTTATTCAGCGTTCTTAAGTTACTCTGAAGGTTCCCTGAGGTGACTCGGAATTGCCTGTCACTGAGCATGTTGTTTAATAACCGGGCGGTCGTTTTACATGGGATGGTTTTTAGAAACTTACACAGTATGCCGTCCTTCTACACGGTATCGTATGCGGCCGAGAGATCTATAAAAGCCACAGAAGTCTTAAGCTTTCTTTGGTAGCCTGCCTCTATGAACGTTGTGAAGGACAGTACTTGGTCGGTCGTACTTCTTTTGGGCCGATATCTTGCCTGCTCAACTGGGACCGTCTGGCGTATGTTAGGGCCTATTCTGTTAAGTAAGAGCCTTTCGAGGAGCTTATAGGCTGAGCTCAGCAAGGCAATGGGGCGGTAGTTTTCTGGCTTGTCACTGAGCTTGCCTGGTTTGAGAATTGCTATTATTTTGGTTTGTTTGAAGCTCTTCGGTAGTTGTCCAGTCTCAAGTATGTTTGTATAGAGCTTGGATAGCCAAAGTTTCGCATGTTTGCCACTGTATAACATGAAATCCGTATGCATGTTGTCAGGGCCAGGTGCCTTTCCTGCCTTAGTATCTTTACTAAGCGACTGACAGATCCCAATGATTCATCAATCACTAAACCGTTCTTTTATTTTTCAAATTGGTTGCATCGCATTGGATGCGTCATCCAGCGACGTTTCATCAGAATCATTTCCATCATTTTTTTCTGCTGAATAAAAGAAAGCGCCCATTGTTCCGTGCCGGAAGACGAAACAATACAGAAGCGGTTCAGAGTGGAGCAATTAATTTAAAATTGTGTGGCTATTGTCTCGCTATTCCGGACATTAGAAATAGTAAATGCGAAGGTTTAACAAAAAACTGTAACCAATTTTTTCTTTTTTAGGGCCTCTAAATGTGATTGCATTAATTTCAGATTAAACTCCTCTGTCCGTCCCACGAAATAACTTATATTTTGTATTGGGAAGCTCGTCAAATGACAATTCTTGTCATTGCTGCCAGTTATGAGAACGCTAGAACACGGATATTCCCATGAGAACCGCAGCTTCAGCACATTTATACTTCTCACAGAAATGTTATAAATATATGTCAAATGCATTATTAAACATTCTTATTATAACTACCATATTGTAATAACGATCTCCGTCGAATAAAAAATTGTTTTTTAAAAAGTTGTACATTCTAACATTCAAGTTAACTTGCCCCCATGTTACGAAATTCCTAAAAGAAATTCTAAGACAACATTTAATCAGAACACGCATTAATGACTTAGAGCAACAAATTAGAAATAATGTTTCTCATCAACTAGAAGATCATTGTGAGCAATTTGTTTTTTGCAACTTTGATTTGCCAATAAATAGAGTGGAGGAATTTACAGACTTTAATGATTATGTTAATAATGAAGCGAATTTTTTCAAATGCGTAAGTGAGTAATTTTTTAAAGCTTATATTGTTTTTAACATAGATTATTCTGTATCTATAGGTACTTCGAACAAAACAAAAAAAAATATATTTTATTATAAATTAAGCGGCTTTTTCATTTTTTTTTCTTCTAAAACTGAAATTAAGTTAATTACGTTCATTACTTCCATTGTTATTTCTTGCGATTCGTATACATTCCATAGGTTTCAGAAATATCATACAACTAACAATATTTATGAGTTTGTCAAAAGGATCCTTAGCATGGCACTTACGAATGAATTAACCAACCAGTATAGTTGACTGGGGAGGAACAAGCAGGAATTTAACAATTTACCATTTGCCAAGCTTATAATCGGTAATATTCAATTTTATAGTTTTTCCCTATTGCTCTAGGCTAAAAATTTAAAGTATCAGATTTAAGTTCAGGGATAAATTGTCACTACTAAAAAATCCTTTGTCGCACGGTTTAAAAGATACAGAGTGTTAAATGCCGATGCTCAAAACTATGTTTTGTTTGATATCTCTAGAAATAAGTGAGATAGCCTAGCAAAATTTTTACCCCAGCATGTCTACACGGGGACTCATATGAAACCTAATTTGATCTAACCATGTAATTCCAGGGGCGTTGCACATGGGTAACCCTTGCGCATTACCGCTCGGAACTTTTTACCACTCCGTCGTATATTGGTTCTTTTTTTTATCGTCATCCAATTTGCAAAAAATCGCATTTCTTTTAAATTTCTAGTAGGGGGCCTAGTTTTAAAAATATTCTCAATTTTATGTGGGTACCGATTTTGTTAAATTATATTATTTTTACTATACTAATTTTTGAAATCTGCTGTCATAAAAGATGAATAAACCACAAAAACAATAGTTTATTTTATTTGCCTTAATTAAGTCGATTAGAAAAATAAAATGAAGAAATAGCTGTTATTATTAATAAGTGTGGTTTATTCTTCTTTTTATGACAGCATATTTCAAAAATTAATGAAGTAAAAATAATATAATAATTTAGCAACATCGGTACAAAAAATTGGGAATATCTCAAAAGCTAAGCCTACTAGAAATTTAAAAGAAATAGGATGTTTTGCAAATGGAATGATGAATACAAAATTATGAAAAAAGAACCAATTTACGGAATGGTAAAAAGTTAGCCAGAACGGTAATGTGCAGGGGTTACCCATGTATTACGCCTCTGGAAGGACATCGATAAATCAAATTAGGTCTCATAATGAGTCATGGAGGAGACATGCTGTGGTTCAAATTTTGCGAGTGTATCTCACTTATTTCTAGAGATATCAAACAATGTGGTTTTAAGCAACTGCATTTAACACCCTATATCTTTTAAACCGTGCGATTTAGAGACACGTTTTATTTAACTTGTGTTCATGTTTCTTCAAGATCAATCTCCGGTAAAATTTAAGGTACTTATTTTTCAAACACCCTGTATAAATTATTGTTGTTTTTAGCTGCTACAGAAAAAGAAAACATGTCTCCGCACAAAAAAAAACTTAAGAATCCATTAATATCTGGTTAATTAGAGCCAAAGATACGATGGTCAATAATAAAAATAAGTAGTATAAATGTTAAATATATATTTGCTGTTCTTATGTAATACACGTTTTCATTAAACATGGTGAGGCACCGAAAACATTCTACCTCGGTTTTTTTAGTTGTGGGAAGAATAAATTGAGAAACGCTCAGCCCGTCGATTTTGTTTTTGAGGGGGAATCATTTAAAACATATTTCCCATCCTCTTCCTTCAACCCCCGGGCATGGAAGAATCACACTCCTATATCAATGTTTACGGAGACAGCTATTGGCAAAAATATAAATGAAGACCTTGTTCATATAACGTCCATAACAGTAAGCAATGTACATACATCAGATATACTATAAGTACATACATTAGACGTACTATATGTACATACATCAGATGTAGTCTAGGTACATATCAGGGACGTACCCTGCCTACGAAAATAAAAAGAAAAATAAAATCGCCTTCCCTACATACAGTTTAACATAAACTAACTATAATTTGCGAGGTACTAAATGAAAAACTTTTGTATTCCATGCATAAATTTAATGCAAAAGGACATAATCAGCGAAATTTATGCATGGAATACAAAAGTTTTTCATTTAGTACATTTCGTACATGCATACAGCCTTCACTCTTCATTTATTATAATTTGCGAGTTTACATATTTTTGAATCTCCACTGGCCACAGAATACATTGTTTATAAGAGCGAAATCGAGGCTCCGACGCTGAGCGTCCGACGACGACGGCTTCCGCCCATAACCACATCCAGTCTAAATCTGCATGCGCTAGTGTTCGGCGCTCTAGTTAAATATATTTTCGTCATGCAAATAGGTCGGGAATGTTCGCAAAATCACGAGAAGTCAAGGCCCATCCGTGCGCTATTTAGATCCACACTTTCTAGCTTTCTAGTTATTTGCTGGCTAGGCTGAGAGACCCCTCCATATTAAAGGCTCTTCGGCTGTTCCTTGCCTATCTCCATGACCAACCCTCCAGTGTGTGTTTTGAAGGGCACACCAACACCAGCATCAAATTAGCTCTAGCTTCGGAGGGACTTCCTGGTGACGTGAACTCCTTGCGTAAGTTATATTATCGCTTCCACGACGCCTACGGTATTGGTTCGGCTGAGGTTGATACGGATCTATCTGCCTTCAGGTCTTTCTTTTCATCGGAGAGACTTCAACACCTTCAGAAGGTTAGGGAAAGTCATGGCAATTATTTTGCTACTGGCTCTCCGATTAGATGGAAGAATTTTTAGATCGAATGACGCGAACACCCTCTGAAAAATTGGATGATGGCAAGCTTAGTGTTTTTCTTATTAATATTTAGTCCTTAAGACACAAAACAGATGAATTATTTCTATTACTAGAAGAGCTTAATTTTCCAGAAATCATTGCCATAACTGAACATTGGTTAAATGTTGATGAACCTGTGTTTGTCAAAAATGATACTACAGTAACTAGATTTAATAGAAGTAATTTATCTCATGGAGGTACTATGATAATGTCTACTAACGACTTTTCGGCAGTAACTAAGTTCGATAATTTATTGTGTGAGACAGTATTTGAATTTTCTATCGTCTATCATAACGCTTACGACCTCTATCTTGTTTGTATTTACAGAACATCTGACGCTGACATGCATACATTCAGTCAAAGATTACTGAGCTTGCTTGAATCCCTGCCTTTAGGAAGCAAATTAATTTTGTGTGGCGACCTTAATGTTGACTTTTCCAGTGTGTGTGCTGCTCAAGAATCCCTTCGGTCCATTTTCGACTCTTTTGGTATAATCATGCATATTAACTCACCAACTAGAATAACTAAAACTAGTTCTAGTACTATAGACTATGTCGTGTCATCTTTTGATCCAGCATTCGTTGACTGTGCTGTTCTTAACTCGGGTTTCTCTGATCATGAGGCAGTATTAACAGAATTTTCGGTAAAATCCAAATGCAAAATTGCTTCACGCAAATTATGCCGTGTATTTTCGGACAAAAATTTTCTAAATTTCAAGCACCTATGTCTAACAACTGACTGGGTTGTCCTCTCTGATGATATCGATACCGAATTTTCTAGATTTATAAAAACTTTATCTACTCTGGCGTTCGAATCCTTTACGCTTAAGCGGCATATTCACATGCGATTTTATACGGGGGATTTGTCGAACAGATAGATCCATGGTTGCTATATATAGGCGCATATGTACGGCAAACAAATCCAGCACAAGTACCCACAAACGCGCAAATCTGCAGTGTGAAGGATTGTGTTGGCAGTTGTGTATTGTATGCGGCGTCATGGAGAAGAAAATAATTGCTATACTTAAATTCAAATTCAATTCAATTCAAATGGTTTATTGTCCAACAGGTTATCCCAATAACAAGACAATGTAAAATAACAAAAAAGTAAAATATTTTTACAATAATAAACTAAAGATACTATAAATAAATACATATATAAGAACAAAGAACGATGTATAGATAAATATAAATATAATTACAGAATACCCGACTACACAAGATGAACATGCAACTTCACCTCCCTCTTAAAGCCTTTTAAAGTTAAGTTAAACAGGTCCAAGCAGTGGACACTATTCATCATGTTAAACCAGGCGCATGCCCTATAGATGGTCTCTTTGACAGCCATGTTGGTGTGGTGTGTGGGGAGATAAAAGACCAGGTGTCTGCGAGTGTTGAACTGGGGGACCAAAAAGTTAATCTTGGACAGGAGATCCGAGGCATCAACAGAGCCGTTGCACAACTTATACAGAAGTACCAGGCTTGCACAGACAGTGCTGTGTTTCAGGGATAAGGTTTTAAAGCGATTGAATAGTTGGCCCTGGTCGATACCTCTGGGCGGATAGACACCATCAACCCTGAAAGAAAGCCGCTTCAGGAATTTACGCTGTACCAGTTCCAATCTATCCACATGCACATTATAGTCAGGAAACCATACTGGAGCCGCATAAAGAAGTTTAGATGTTACTAATGAGTTATAGATACTTATTCGGCTGGATGGGTTCGCAAACTCGGAGGTAGCCCTAGTAACAAAACCGAGTATTTTTAAAGCTGATGACACCACCTCATCGATGTAGGATTTGTAGAGTTATTTGATGACAGAAAGAAGAAGAGAGTGTGGTCAAAGCAGCATAAGCTTCGTTACGCAGCTGTTTGTTGGAATATTCTTGACTCTTCACCTTCCACAAGCAAGGCTTTGCTTTGTATAGAGCAATGAAACTGTTCAAAATCTTTTTTATTGCCAGCGATCGCCATATTGCATCTAGCACGTACAGACAAGTTCGTCACGACTATTGATATGCAGATTTGCTCGGCTCGCGTCTATGATCGTCGTCTTCAACGATGGGCGGCGGGCAGAACATATCTGACGAGCACGCGGATACACATATGCGGATTCGTCCGCCGGACATGCTCGCCGAACAAATCCGCCGAACAAAATCGCATGTGAATAGGCCGCTTTAGGCCTATCAAAATTAAAAAACATAACCCCTGGTCAACTAAAGGCTTATGCACATCTGCAAAGAACATGCGTTCATTGTCTCACTTAAAAAATACTCGGACAGCGTCTTCTTCCATGATTACGTGAAACTTTACAGGAAAGTCTATCATAAAACTATAAAAGCTGCCAAGGACATTTATTATAATGAGAGGCTAGCTAAATCCGGTAACGTTGCTAAAGAATCATGGTCTATTGTGAATGACTTAAGGAATAAGGCTTCTTCGTCTGGCACTATCGCTAATTCACCAGAGAACCTAAACAATTACTTTGTAAATGTGACTAAAGATTTAATGAACACCATAACTCCTTCTCATGATCCACTTTCATATCTCTCTAATGCTAATGTGAATTTACACAGTTTCTTCTTTACGCCTGTAGCATTTGCTGAGCTTCGCAGCACAATTAAAGACATTAAAAACAAATCCTCATCTGGGACTGATGGGCTTACTCTGAAAATGTTTTCAAACCTGCCGGAATGCACATTAAACCATCTTACTGCTTTAATTAACAAGTCATTCCAAAATGGGGTTTTTCCAAACTGTCTTAAGACGGCAATAATTATTCCTTTGCATAAAGGAGGAGATAAAGACCAAGCTTCGAACTATCGCCCAATTGCACTACTTCCCACATTATCAAAGATCATTGAAAGATTGGTTAAAAAAAGGCTTCTATCTTTTCTCTCTAAATATAAAATACTTACTACCCATCAATTTGGATTTTTAAGTAACAAATGCACAAATGATGCTATGTTTTCCCTCTTTAATTATGTATACTCCAACCTGAACAACCATCACTCTACAGCAACCATTTACCGTGATTTCTCTAAAGCTTTCGATTGTGTAAATCATAATATCTTAATTAACAAATTGCGGTACTACAGATTCAGAGGAGTGCCTCTCGAATGGTTCAAGTCGTATCTTAACAACAGAAGTCAGCTTGTGAGGGTTGATACCACGATGTCTTCTTGCAGGCCAATAGATTGTGGAGTACCCCAGGGTTCAGTACTAGGCCCCATTTTGTTTCTGCTGTTTATCAACGACATTGCTTGTCTGGACATTAGCGGT
Source organism: Pissodes strobi (assembly GCA_016904865.1). Lineage (NCBI taxonomy): Eukaryota > Metazoa > Arthropoda > Insecta > Coleoptera > Curculionidae > Pissodes > Pissodes strobi. The sequence goes on along the minus strand of MU184056.1, from coordinate 102,520 downwards.
AAAGTTTGTCTCTTTGCGGACGATACTAGTTTCACTTGGAGCAATCCGGATATTACGGCGCTTCATAGAACTGTATCTAGTGACTTAATCACCATTAAATCATGGTGTGATTCTAATCTCCTGTGCCTCAACGTTTCTAAAACTAAAGTTTTGTCATATAAAAGTACGTTGCAATCTTTTGTATTTAATAACACCACTATCGACGTCGTTGAATCTGTGAAATTTTCGGGGCTTGTTGTGGACAGCCATTTGAAGTGGGAATTGCACATCGATGTCTTATCAAAAAAATTAAGTTCTGCCTGTTTTGCGTTAAGAACTGTTTCCAGGGAACTTAGCGTGTCAACTGCTAGAACAGTCTATTATTCGCTTTTTGAGTCGCACCTCCGATACGCCCTTCCATTCTGGGGTACGTGTTGTGCGACTCAATTTGAGCGTATTTTCAAACTACAAAAGAGAGCTGTTCGATATTCACTGGGACTAAACAGTAGAACTCACTGCCAGGATTTCTTTAAAAGATTTAAAATATTAACTCTTCCTTCCTTATTCATATTTGAATCGGTTCGCTTAATCCGCAAGCACGTATCTGCCATTCCAGATAGACCATTTCACAACTATCCACTTAGGAATACGGAGCATGATCTTTATCTGCCAACCCCACGCTCAGAGTTAGTTAAAAGCTCTATATTGTACAATGCAAAAAAAATGCACAATAATCTACCATTTGAACTGAAGTCAATAACATCTTTTCCCGCATTTCGCAGAGCTTTGAGATTATACTTACTGGAGAGAGCTTTATACGCAGTCAACGACTTTTTTTTAAATTAATACTTAATTTTGAGCATCTTACACACTGGTTTAATGATTTCATGTTTAATGCTTGGTGTTTAGTGTTTAGGATTTGATGTTAAATATTTTGATATTTAATATTTTACATATTTTGACCACGTACAATTTGTACAATTGTATAGTTTTGTATAGTTAGGTTTTTCTTTTTCTTGTTATTGTATATTTCTATTTGTGTTTTTATATGTTTTTTTTTATATGTTTTGTATGTTTTGTACTCTAGCTCTTGATATTTAACATTTTAAATAATATTTTGACCTCGTACAATTTGCACAATTGTATAAAGTTTTGTATAGTTAGGTTTTTCTTTTTATTGTATATTTCTATTTGTGTTTTTATATGTTTTGTATATTTTGTACTCTAGCTTTGTCTACAAATTGGAAAATTTTTTGACAA
>MU184056.1:85793-101181 GCA_016904865.1 Pissodes strobi | reverse complement strand
AATTTAATAATAATTTGCAATACTTGCGTTTACCCCAGTTTACTCGAGTCCAGCGTTTTATAGGGAGCCAAGGTGTTTTGTAGATTTTTATTGAAGTAAAAACTTCTTTAGCCGCGACAGCACTTTTTTTGTTGGGGTTGAATGAGACTGAGCCGTCACGTAACGCCGTCACGTAACACTCCTTCTACTGGACAAAATGGTGAATGCGCTTGTTATAATTATTACTGCCTTTCCCCGCTTGTTGATTTTCTCAAAAACGGCTGCGAGTGGAAATTTGAGATTTTGCACGGATTTAGGTAACACTTGGAGGCAGCCGACTGTCATTTGTTTTTGGTGATCGTCGAAACGTCGGATTTCTAACTGGATACCATCATTGGATAGAGCGGAAAAAGTGGCAATACAAAAGTGCAATTCAATTTGAAATCCGTTTTTAAATAAGCCCAGGAAAAAATAAAACGATTTTTCAAAATTTCGGTTTATTCCGGATATCTCCGGAAAAACTCGGAATTTTAAAACTTTCTAAACGGCATATCGTTAGGCACCTAAATGCGCAATTTTGCCTTAATTTGACCGACACTGTATCACTTACGGTTTTCGAGTTCCCCATACATAGACACGAATTCGAGCCACCCTGTACATACGACAGACCTCTAAGACGACCTCTAAGCTACTTATATTTAACTACGTTGGGGTTTGGAACCTTCGGCAACATGCACTAAAACAGAGTTTTATCCACAATACCGAAACAGAATATTTGCACTCGATATTTGCAGTTTTAATCATCTTCTGATGATGCTAACATGGTTAGCGAAACGCGCGTCGAGTGCAAATATTCTGTTTCGGCATTATTGTGGATAAAATTCTGTTTTAGTACTTATATTTAAGAAAAAATGTAAGAATTGATATAATTTTTGCTATTATTAAACAGTTCCAATGTGATAGGCGTCGAAATATTGGATGCTCCTGGGGAACAACATAAACTATTTTTGCTCATGACACTCTTCGTTGCGGATAGTTGCAGCTAAACTGCATGGTGATTGATTCAGTAGAAAGTAAAGATCAGTTTAGATGCTATAAAACACCGGGACTCAGCGAGACTTTTTAGTTTTGGTGAAAATAATGACGTCATTTTTTAAATTTTTTATGAAAAATAATTCACCAGTGGAAAAAACATGCCAAAAAAACATGTACCAGCCAATAATTGTGATAGTGTTCTCCTAGAATAGAAATAACAACTTTGGTAAAAAAATTAGCAAGAGTTTTGTTTTATGTGGTAATTGAAAACATTAGTTGTTAACCAAATTTGACTTTTAATAGATAAAGTACAGATTTTCAACAAAAAAATATTGTAAAATGAAATGATAACTTTGCTGCCATGTCCGGCCTTTAGCATTGGATCGTTCCAGTGTGCGGCGGCTAGTGATTATGACGTCCTCTTAATAAAACGCTTAATAAATGAAATTCTGTGCTCATGCGTCCGCTCCATAGAAATAGGACTCCTAGAAGGCTGATAGAGTGAGAAGTCCCTCACGGAGAAAGGGAGAAAACAATAGGGGTTGGGTGATAATACGCTTGCGCGGGCATGTAAAAAAGGACCTATATTTACTTGCTTACATGCAGTTTATATAACAACACCGTTGCCAAACTAGGAGAAATTTACCGTTTTATGTGTATTTTAATTAGATGACTACTGAAAAACGTAGGAAGTAAACCCCGAAACGGAATTTTTTTAAAGTTTCATATTATAAATTTACCCTAGTATTTTCGAAGTATATGTTGCTAAGATTTTTGATTATGTTAATAATGTTTGTGTTACGTTAAAACCTAGTACTTTACATATCTTATACTTGGCAACGTTGCGAGATTGCAAGGACGTGGACCCGATCGGACGCCATCATGAATTCTTGTTTTCTTTGCTTTTCGACTTTCGTTGTTCAGTTTTGTAAAGAGTTCTTGTGTTTTTTATTATTGCCGTGTGTTTGATAGTACTATAATTCGTTTTCGGTGTTATTTGTGAAAAATGCCTTCAATTTAATACTCAACATGCCCTTATACAGACAGGCACGCGCAAAAGCTACGAAACTCAGCGTTTCTGTCTTACACATGGATATTTTGTCTCTCTTCCTTCGTGAGTAGATCTGCTTATATACTCTTATATATTAGCCTTCTAGGAGTCCTATTTCTATGGTCCGCTCAGTCGAGTAAAGTCCACTCGTTGACTAAGCGAGAGAGAGACAGTTAGCAGTGCGAGAGAGATAGAGAGATAGTCAAAGCGTCGTTCGGCAGAACTCGACTGAGAAAGCATGTAAGCATAAGCATTCAGTATCGTCGTAAACACAGAGTGCATCATACCAAAAATTATTTTTTTTTTAAACACTGAGAATAAATCATTATTTTTCATTGAACGTAATTGAATATCATATATGTGCGTACATATGTAAATGTGACAGAATTTGCTGTGTATGTAAAAGACCCGACGACCACAGACGAGACGGGGCGAGGACATCGGACGGGGACGGGGCGCAGACGCGACTTAATTTAGTTATTCACCATATATAAAGTAAAGATGCAACGCTGACACAGTGTTGCCATGTCTAGGGATTTCCCCCGAATCTAGGGATTTTAAGAGATCCAGAGGAGAAAGGGATTTTTTCCCGTTTATTTTTAAAATCTGGGGATTTTTTAATATTCTTATATATGTTGTAGCAACTGAGATTATGTAATTCAAAAATACATTTTTCTTGGTGCATTCTTTGCTAGCGCCATCTAGCAAGCAGTAGTTGTAGTTGCTACTAAAATAATTAGATAGCTGGACCGCTAAAACATTTAAATTCGGGGAAGCACATAGGTAGGTACTGAAGAAATAAACTCGGGGGAATCCCAACAGAATTTCCAAATTTAGTTTCGGCAGATCTATTAAATAAACTTGATCAAGAGTGGCGTTTTTTAAGGAATATGGATTTATCGGATTTTGTAAATTTAAGTATAAATGACTTCGGGGAAAAAATTGCAGACTTAAAATCAGGTGACGACTCTCCAATTTGTCCAATCCTGTGTAAATTTATTTTTAATCTGTTTAGTTTACCCCATTCCAGTGCAGCTGTTGAGAGAGTATTCTCCCAGGTGAATTTAAACAAAACGAAAATTCGTAACAAATTGACAGCTAAAACTTTAGTCGGAATTATGCACACCAAAGAATTACTAAAAGATAAAACATGTTTTAATTTTCCTATTGATTCGGATTTGATTAAGAAAATGAATACATCTATTTATGAAAAATAGCTGACGCCTGTATTGATATTTTATTTATTATTAATAGTAAAAATGATAATAATTTATTTATTTTAATCCATGATTAAACGTTATTAGGTATGCTTTGCTTTAATAATAGTACAAATGTTAGGTTAGTTATTTAGTTTAAAGTTTTATACGAACTTACTTTACATTTTGTTTTAAAATGTTAATAAATTTTTCTTTTCCATACTAGTCTTTTTATCATCTTAACTACTCTAAAATCCAATTTTTCTAAAATAAACATAAAATTAATTTTAATATTCCCATTAACATAGGTTAACAAATAAAAATTGACATTAGGTTTGTTTCTGCAGCGGTTTCAAACCGTCAGAAATAAGCAGACGCATGCGCATTAAGATTTTCCCGTTCTTGCAGATCAAACTGCGATTGCCAACTATTTTATTGCGTGTTTCTCCAGTCCGCCGATCGGATTTAAAACTGATTTGAAACTGTCAGGCAAGTTAGGGATTTCTAGGGGGATTTAAGGTTCTTGTCTAGGGAGAATCAACATTTTTAGCTGGCAACACTGCGCTGACAAGAGAAGCCAGGCAGAGATATGCCTTTACGGCGACAGAGTTGAGCCGCGTTTCTTTTTAGTCTCGGGAGGCTCGTTGAAGAGGCGAGACATTTTGTTTAAAATTAGACGGGATTATTGTAATAGAAATGTACAGGATAATGCGTGGCAGAAAATTGCTAATGAACTAAATGATCCAGGAAAGTTTTTTAAGTTTTATTTAATTCAAGCATAATTAGGACAATATAGTAATAGTAAGTAAATACCTATTTGCAAATGTGAGTGACGGGGTTTTATTACCGCAAAGTAAGTAGTATTTAATAGTAAAAGTAAAAATGTATTTAATAGTCCATGAGTGCGAATCGCGGCGCAATGTAATGAGTAATATGTCACGGAAATAAAATAAATCATATTAAATACAATATCTGTCTTGCAACGGAATCGGGGCTCGATTAACAAAATACTTGCATAAACGTTCCCATACTAACTTTGTTGTGTGTCTTCTAATTACCTCCATATGCGAAGGCGTTCCGATTAAATTAGCTCTACTTGTGGCCGTGAAAATTTGCCATCAGTGGTACGAATAACATTATGTAAAACACACATAGATTGTATCATTAGGTCAACTCTTGATGGAAGACAGCAAATCGTAGTACTCAAAACCCTGAATTTAGAGGTCAAAATACCAAAAGCACGTTCTACGCACTTACGACCTCTTGACAAACGACTGTTAAATATTCTACGCGGTCATTAGTTAATTGGTTTCGTGGAAAAGGTCAAATAAGATTACATTTTAAAGGGAATGCTTTATCAGCGATAAAGTAAAAAGGGAAGTCTTGCGTTTCACCAGGTAATGGTTGGGAATCTGGTAGTTGAAGGCTTCCTTGCTGCAAAACTACCAAAATTACTTTCTTGTAAAACTCTCCCGTCACTGTTACGTCCATATTCACCCACATCTATTGTTATAAACAAGCCATCTGCATCAGATACAGCTAATAAGACTATAGAAAAGTAGCCTTTACAGTTTATGTAATTAGATCCGGAATGTGGCGGGGCTCGTATTATGTTTACCATCTATGCTTCCCGTGCAATTCGGTAAATTTCATAAATTGTGATAGTGTTCGGCTACCTCTTTCCAGTTATCGGTAGTTGGCTGTGGCATATATATCGGTTGTAGTATTTGCCAAATAGCTGTAGAAGTTTCATAAACGATATTGCGAATACTCGGTGTCCTTTTAAAAAATAATACGATAACGCTTTGAAGGAGCATCCCGTAGCAAAGTACCTGCAAAAAAGAATTATACACATAATTATATTATAATATAATTAAAGGTACCTAGAGGTATAATACTGCAAATATAATAAACTTTTTTCTCAGTGAGCGACTGCAAGGACCGTTGCAAAAATATAAGAGGAAGATATTTAAAATACGTAAAGAATAAAAGTCTCCCATCAGGATCTGCGGCAAAATCAATAAAATAATATTATTTTGCCGAAAATTTGAGATTTCTGGACAGATTCCTAAAATCACGTACTTCTAAAGGGAATATTTCAGTGGAGACGGCACAGAGTGAAACACAAAATTCTCAACGTGAAGATGAAGCATTGGAGCCTTTAAGCCCAGTAAATAGTGAAGAAAATTATTTACCGTCCATTGCCCCACCAGTTCCCTTCACGCCACTGTCTGAAGGAACACGCTGAAATGAGTCAAGAGCTAGTACTAGTTGCAAGAAAAGTAATATAAAAGATGCAAATGAAGCAGCTAAACCGTATTTTGAAGAAAAAAAGAAAACTGAGTAACGTCAACACTACTGAAGGTGCAGATCTATCATTTCTAAAGAGCGTTTTGCCTGATATGCAATTAACGACCAGTGAACAAAAGAGACGATTCAAAATAGGGGTTATAAGTTTATGTGGGGAAATATTAGGTGCAAGTGTAAGCAATATTACGAGTCCTGTTTAATTTTTTACTACTTCTACCGGTAGTAGACCACAAAGTCATGAACAGGTGGTTGACAATTATCAGACCTTGCCACCGTACTCTCCGATAAGCACAGTATCAGAACAAACAGACAACGAACACATGGGTAATGCAACACAGATTATGTCGCCATCCATACCTCCTTTAGATTTGACTGGCATCAACTATTTTTAATACCGATACGATAGCCAAAAATAAAAATACCTTACCTTAATACTTAGTTACTTAATATATTATTGCTATTTTCCTTATTAATAAATGATTCGCAATTATTCAAAAGATTTTTAATTTGCTACACCCTCCAATTTGTTGCTTGTTTATGTAAATCATCCCTTACGAGGTTTAAAATAATGTGGTAACAATGATGAGACATTCTGTAAAAAGACTGAAAACGTTCTGGATACATATTAAGTTCTTCCATTACATCAAATATTCCGTATTTCCTACCTTTTTTATGCCACAAGGGATGAACCCAAAAACGCCTTCTTTGAATGTTTGTGAGATTGACTAAATCCAACATATCGTCGGAAGACGACATTCTTTTGTGACGAAGTGTCGACTGCTGAATCTGACTGATATGTTCGCGTTAGAAAGGTCTTAACCGCGCCTACGTTCTTACCGCGTCTCTGCCACGCCCGCGACGCGTCGCCGCCCCATCTCTTCTGTGGGCGCCGCGCCGGGCCAAAGACGTTATTCATCAACATAAGAAATAGTGTGTGTTTAAGATCACGAGATTGACGCTTGCTGCGTCTTACCAATAGCGATAATATTTCGTACTCAGGTATGTTCTAGCCTTTTTTAAATTATTTGGAATACTTAGTAACATCCATGCATATGATTTGTCGTTAAAGTAAGAAATTAAGTGTGTCTATTCGACACAATACGCGATCGAACTGTATTCTAGAGTATAGAATCAGCCGACATTCTAGTATTTGGCTTCCCTCATTGCGTCTCTAGGGTACAAACATAGTGGCGCGTCGAGCTACGCTCTAGGAAGCGATTCACGCAGCGCTTCAAGAATTAGCCTATGCTTTTAAATTACGCTCTTCAAGCGTCGATTTATATTTGGCGATTTCTTGAATCGAGGCATTAAGCGTTTTTACGTTTATTTTTAGTTGAAATTTGAGTGTGAGCGACGACAGAAGTATGAATACGGAGCAAATGATTAATTCCGTGTTCCACAGGGCGCCAATATGGAACCAAACACACAAGTATCACAAAAATAGATATGTGTTGGATAGGATATGGGGAGAAGTAGCCAAAGAATGTGACTTGTCAGGTAATTATGTATAATTAAATTGAAATATCTTATCTCTAAAAAGCTGTTTAGTGACATTTTAATTACAGTTCAAAGGACGTTACTCGATGTTTTTTTTCCAAACGAATATTTTAAAGTATTTTGTTATACGAATAAGAGGAATAACTTTCACTTAGAATTTACCTTAAATAGCCAGTATGTGACTAGCCAAAACTGAAATAATTTTATAAATTTGTTTTTACATAATATTGTGTTAAATATATTTGCGATTGTTATACCTAAAAGAATATATTAAAAGTATTATGTAAATTCAATACAAAAATCATTGACATAGTCCTTAAAAGTATCTCGTACAAAAATTGCTCTCTGGGCCACACAACCTCTAATATTATATGGTCTTTCGAAATGCTGGTTTTCAGAAAGTTCTGTTACCGCCATTAAATATTTAGCCTGCCCTTTTTGTCAATAATAGTGTTATGTAAAACACATACTGCTCTGCTAATCACATCAGCAGTGGTTTCCTCTGTTTCGATAGCCTTGGACAACATTCTCCATTTTGAATATAAAATACCAAAAGCACATTCTATTGTTTTTCGTGCCCTATAAAGACGCTGATTAAAATACAATCGTTTTGGTGTTAAACATTCTTTGCCATAAGGTTTTAATAAATTGTATTGTAGAGCATAAGCTTCATTAGCAATAAATACAAAAGGCAACATTATATTTGTTTTTGGCAGACATTCTTCCTCTGGTATTTTCAATTTGTTTCTGGACATTACTTTATACATTGTTGAAGCCTGAAATGTACCTCCATCGCTTTGGCGTCCATACCCATCAACATCTATTATTGTAAACCTATAGTTTGCATCACAAACAGCTTGTAAAACAATAGAAAAATATTTTTTGTAATTAAAATACATGCTTCCGCTATTTTTAGGACATTTGATTCGCACTTTTTTTCCGTCTATTGCTCCAATAACATTAGGGAAATTCCAAATCCTCATGAAATCATCACTTATTCTGCGAAAATCATCTGTTGTCGGTATACCCATATGTTGGAGCTGTAAAACAATCCACAGGAGACTTGTAACTTCCTTAACAATTTTTCCTACGGTCGTTGCTGCATACTGTCACTTACAAAAACTGATAAAAGAAGAAATTTCAGTAATTTTGATCTTTAAATGAAAATACCTATTACTAAACTACTTAATGAATTTATTAATTCGACAGATTATGATTTTTCAATATAAATAACAAAAAGAGCATATATTAGGACATTAAATACTTAATAATAATTTAATATTGTCATATTATATGTAACAAACAGATAATATGACAATATTATATGATATTATTATATTATTATAATTCTATAATCGACTCTTTTGCAGCCAAAGAAACACATGCGAAATGGAAAAGCTTGCGGGACTACTTCAGGAAAGAGCTGAAAAATCTTCCTATTCCACGCTCTGGAGATCCAGGAGACGTTATCGATAAACCGTCGTGGCCCTATTTTAAAAATTCATATTTTTTAAAAGGTCAGTTCACTCCAAGACATTCTCAAAGCAATCTAACCAAAAATGAAGTTAATTCGTTACTTCTTTCTGATGGAGAAACCTCGCAAGGTTCCATTCAGGGCAATGTTCAAGCAGAACTGGAGCTACCCCAGCAAGAAACCCCTTCAACTTCGGCTTCAGAAAATCGCTCGGTCTCTCCAGCTACTACAGCGGCCTCTACATCCACCATAAGTACTGCGAAGGGACATCGGATTGACAATAATGCTCTAGTCAGGAAACGAAAAATAGTTGAGTTTTTCGACAGTCTTTTTTAGAAAGACAGAAGCTCGATTTAAAAGAAAAATACGAAAAATAATCCCCCAGAAAAAGAACTAGAAGACGATCACCTTTCGTTCTTTAAAAGTCTTTTGCTCCAAAATATCCGATAATAACATTCTGAGCTTTAGGAATGAAGTCCAAACGCTAGTACAGCGATACGCCTATGAAAACCCAAGACCTTCTTTGCCAAACCAGGAATATGGTTTCGATAATGTCCAATGTTCACCAATCCCTCAATATCATTCCGAAATACAAAACCTGTAAGGCAATAAAAGGTATATAATATTTTGTATCTGTTTTTTTTTACCTTAATGTTACGACAAGCTTTTCTTCTGGACCAATTGGCTGGCGCAAAAAAATTGCCCAGTTACAATCGATATGTGGGGAAACTTTTTCCATAATATAGTCAAAGGTCGTTTTATCCATTCTCAGGTATTCAAAAAAACGCTGTAGGTGTTTTTTAGCTCTGCAAATAAAGTATAATACTGCCCAAATTGCCTTCTTCTCTTGTTAACAGGGTGTACATTGTATTGTCTGTTATAGCCCTTTGCCACTAAAATCCGCAAGACTGAACCATCACAAAGAAAATCATCATCACTCTCTGAAGTCATGATTTAAACTAAAGTACAACTTCCACTGAAATGCGCTTTGAAAATCGTTGAAGACTCTTCCAATATATTTATATAAAAGCTTGAAGCGCCTCCTGAATCGCTGCCTAGAGCGTAGCTCGATGCGCCACATTCTTGGCTATTCTGTGGCGCCACTATGTTATATTTCAGTCTTACGTACGAAGTTGGTAGGGGCAGGCGAAGGACCGCACAAAGCACAAACGAAGAGAATAGGGTATCGCCTATACAATTATACACTGTTGATTTTTCGTCGCACTCGACAACATATAGAGATCACGCATCCAGGTATGTTCGAAATTAAGTGTTTCTATTCAATTTTCTGTTGCACTCGATAAGCGGTTCGACATATTACTGATTCCCGTTATAGACGTTTATTTTTAAAAATTACTAGTACTGCCTGATATGTCTTATACTAAGTGATGTCTCATTACATACGAATAAATAAAAATAAAAAAATAATAAAAAATAAATAAAAAAATATATATATTTGAAATATTGAATATTTTATTTTCATTTATTAATTTCTTTTTTAATTTTAAATATCATGGAAAATTCAGAAACCAATTTGCAGAAGTCAGTAAGGTGTTTTTTTTAATAAGCCGTATTTTATATTTATTTTTTTTTTTTTTGTATATTTGGTGGTAATTTTGCCAGTAATTTTGGTAACCTAGATGTAATATTGATAGGTAATTTGAGACAATTACCTCCTGTCAGAGCAACACCGATATATAAGCAAATAAAACGTAGAATGACTGGGCCGACAGTTATGAGACAAGCAAATGACATGTTCTCCAATGCTCTTACGAAAGTTAGAAATGGAGAAAAACTGAACTAGGATGAATGAGTATTAATTGAATCAAGATTTGTAAGTAAAGAGGTAGCTGATATTGCTTATCCTCATGGGATAAGACTCTTTTTATCAAATGCTGCTGTTAAAATGTATAATAACTCCATATTAAACGTAGTAGAAAATAAAGTAACTTCTGTTGCGAAAGATATTTATAAGGGTTGTCATAATGCTGAGCAAGAGACCTTCGTGAAGCAAAAACTACATAAAATGTCGACAATTGATACGGGAGGATTGCCTTATGAAATAGTATTCGTATTGGATAAATATTATATGTTGACTACTAATGTCGATGTATCGGACGGATTGGCAAATGGTGCAGTGGGGAAATTGTGCTTCATAGATTATAATAATAATGGTGAGAGAGTCAGAGTCAGAGTTTGGCTCATATTTACAAATCCAGAAAAAATTGGAAGGAAAATTCGAAGCAAAGTTTCCGGGTACATTGCGGATCATAATATATCAAGGAATGCTGTACCTATTGCTAGAAGATAATACCATATACCACTTAATAATAACAAAACTATAAATGCTAAACGTAATCATTTTCCGGCGGTGTCTGCATGCGCTATAACGATTCAAAAGTCACAAGGAGCAACATTCGATGAAATTATTGTTTATGAGTATGAGAAAACTCATTCTCAGCAATTGGTATATGTTGCGTAATCAAGAGTAACACGCGTTAAAGGACTTTATATTGTGACCGAAAGAAACAATCTGATATTCTATCACGGTCGAAAAGAATCTACATCCGTCATTAATTTACAAAATGAATTCAAAAGGCTATCACTCAACAGACTTCAAACAGTTACCAATGTTTGGGCATGTCAATATTTTCATTAAATTGTCCAAAGTTTACGTGCACATGCTTTGGACCTCGATGACACTGTTACGCAACGTTAAACTATATTGATTTTATCAGAAACTTGGATGAGCAATGAAGAAAACGTCGATGTCCCAAATTTTCATTGGGTTGCTAAATTCAAAAGACCACTCACTTGTCGAGCCGCAGATGTAGCTATATTTAAAAATTTCAGAGACACGTCAACTTTGCTCACTTCACAGAGGATGTTACAGTTCATAATTCACAATCATATGGAGTTAATATATCGTCAATAGGAGAGATTTGTACAGTGGAATGTCAAACAGAAAATGGACAAGAAATTGTAATCGTAGCTATTTATATCTCACCTAACCAAAGTATAAAGAAAATCATCGAAATCAGACATGAAAATTTATTAATCTATACCGAAGCAAGATCAGCTCGTCTCACTCAGGACCTTCATACATTACCTATGAATTTGAGTGGTGATTTCAATGTTGATTTTGCAAAAGACACATCGAAGCAAAAGACACATCGATTTGAATATGTCGAATGATCCAAACGAAAGTACAACAAAATATGGTACAACAATTGACGGAGTTTTTGTTACATATCTAGCAAATAGATTGCAATCAAAAGTATTCATCGCATATTTCAGTTATCACAAATCTATTCTTTAATTTTCAGAATATGATACAGAGCAAAGTGTACCAGAGTAATTTATATACAATTATAACTATATATATTGTAAATGTTATTTTACTTTGTGAAAATAGGAAAAAAATATTTATTTCATAATATTAATTATTACTGCCTTGCCCCGCTTGTTGAAGTTTTCACTTCTATTGTGTGGTCTTAAGCACACACAAGTTTTTTTTACTCTAGTTATGATTGAAATTTTGCCATTAGAGCAATAATATAGTGACGATGCTGGCGCGTTTCTTTTAATTAAACTTAGTTAAGCATTAGTTTTATCGAGAATTTTGTTGATTAGTGAATAATAAACTAAGTAGATATTTCCGAATATTTTCAACAATTTTTTTTTGTTTAATGGTTAATAGAAATTTACGGCAAATTATTTTGTTAAATTGAATTCAGTGGCATATATTTTAAAAACAGATTTCTAAATTTAAAAAAAACGAGAATTTTCCAAAGCAGAAGCACATCTGGTTAGTTTTTGGTTTAAGTTAGGAAATGTAAATATTGCGTCTTGTTTAACCCTTTGAGGCCGAAATTAATTCGAAAATCGTGAAAGTGTAAAATAATTAGAATTTTTGATGGAAACGTGTTTATTAACATAACATTAACTTAAAATAAGGCTTAAATTAACAAAAAATATACAAGATTATCCTGCAGGACGTGGTTACTAATGCTAACCACTAGGAACTATTCATTGTTTGTCATGGTTTTGTTCACCTTTTCGTGGTTGAACCAAATTGTCGTTGAGGTGAATATTACTCAGCAACCAAGCAAATCTATCCCTACTAATTGCGGAGCTAATAAAAGGATCTCTTATTTCTTCGTTGGAAGACCAATAATCTTTGAAGCTTGGTAGTTTTTTCAAACCCATAAGGATAATAACTTCCAGAAAGATTTTAATCTCCTTTACTGTCGTTGGTTTGAAATTCCTTCCTTCACCATGTCTCTGGAATGCGTATAGGTTGGTTTGAAATTCTATGTGGGTAATGAAATCTTCGGGAAACAAATGCAAAAATACATCCATCGGTGTCTCAATAACATCAGGCAAATCTGGACCAGTTGATTCTGCGAAAACACTTGGTATTGTAATGTTGGAAATATTATTAGTCCAGTAATCTGGCAGAAATACATCAGGTCGTCTTGCGAGTGGGATGTCATCATCACTGTCCCAATGTAAATCGGGATTAGGGATCGCGTAGTTATTCTCGATAATAGTGTCCATATTTTCGATGTCAAAAACATCTTCATCGTTATTGGGAGCATCCAGCGTTGGCACTTCATCATTCATAACTTCTTCTAGGCCTTCTGTCAGAGATTCATCATCGCTTGGTATTTCTTCTAGAAAATCGAAAACACGATCTGGATCCATATTTTCGGGGTCCGAAAATTTCCAGGTAGCCATATTATCTGAAATGCAAAGAATTTGCATTACAAAATATGCTACACCACTGTGTTGTCAAATGTTAGGGCTAAAAATACTTTCGTACAATCTACATCCAATAATTATTAGACATAAAATACCAGATGAAAAAATCGAATTTTTTAGAATACTGGTATTATATGTTCCTAGTGGCCACCACGGGTTGTAAGGCTAATGCAGAACAAATAAATGTTCCTAATAAAACGGTTCAGCAAAATCGGTTGATTGTTTCTTTTTTTAATAAAATATTATGGACTGACGAGTGCACTTTTACAACTGTTGGCATATTTAATAGAAGGAACATACATTTTTGGGCCACTCAAAACCCACGAGAATTATCGGAAATAAAATTTCAGGGAAGAAAGTCCCTGTATGTGTGGTGTGGCATACTAAACGGTCAAATTATTGGGCCTATTTTTTATGAAGGTTCCCTAACTGGCGAAAGGTATTTGCAATTTTTAAATCAGGAAATAGAGGTTCTCTTAGATATGCTTCCAATTCGCCAATATGCTCAAATAATATGGCACCAAGATGGTGCCCCACCTCACAATATTATGCCTGTAATTTTTTAAACAATAGATACGAAACATGGATTGGTGGGCAGGGAACCGTCCACTGGCCACCGAACAGTCCAGATCTCACGCCTTTAGATGCGTTTTTGTGGGGGTATTTAAAAAACAAAGTTTATGCTCAGAGAAGTGAAAAATACTGAAGATCTCAGGGCGAGAATTTTATACTACATAAACGACCTTAACCAGAACAATGCAATTTTTATTATCAATGCAACAAATAAATTAGAAAGTGACTTCCGAGATTGTTTCAATAGAAACGGTGGGCATATTCAACAATTGTAATAGTTAAGTTTTTATTATCAAACATGTTAAGACATGTTTGTATATAATAATAAAAAATGTAGGTCGAACTAGTTTTGTTATTATTCTCAATTTTCACGATTTCCGGCTTACGTTGGATAACCGTAGATCAGATAACAACTAGTGTTGTAACAGCCTAGTGACTTTGCGTTATTTTTAATTGTTTTTTTTTGCGCCCTTTGATATTTTCTTTACTCGAACAGAATGTTTATTTATTATCTTTGTCCTACCGGTAACTTAACCGTGGAGTAAATTGCCATACGTTAAGGTCTGTAATTAATTGGTGGCTATAATAACGCCAGATCTAACTAGTTTTTTTACATATCGTTTTTCGGCAGTTATCAACGAAGCTTAACTGAACTGAATAACCATAGTTAGTTAGTTATAAGGCATATGTCACGGATCATGATTTGAGGTTCGTGAATTAGTCTTTGATTGAGTGAATATTCGAGGTACTTGAATTATCTTACAATATTGACGCTATTTTATTTTATTATTATTGCATAAAGCGTTCGTCGTAAATTACGATTGAATATTTGCGTTTGTTAAGATAAAGCGTATAATTTATCTCTTCAAGTAACTGAGTAAAGCCTCTCTTTTCTCGTTTAAGAATACAGTGTGACCATAAGGACTGATTTACTGAAATTTTCTCCACTTTAATCTTTCTTTTTCTTGACCAGCTGTGATTATTAGGTAATAACACCAATCCTTGTTTGTTTATTTACCTGTTTTATTTAATTAGATCTTAAGTGGAACTCCAAAAGAACAGACCCCTTTAGTAAGTATCTGTTTTTTATCATTAGCGCTCAATAATTGAAACGTTCTTGATTACTTTTGATTAATACTAGAGTATTTGGCTAGCGCTTACTTTAGTTATATTTGATTAATTTTTGAGTATTTGCTTATCACTTTCTTTAGTTATTTTTGATTAATTTTTGAGTATTTGTTCTCATCGACTTTAGTTTTTTTTAGTTTTGATATATATATGCAGGGTGTTTCAGAATTGAATGCTAATCCTTAAGGATGATAATCTTTGAGTGATTTTAAGAAGAAAATGTCATATGAACATAGGTCCGCAATCGCCTTTGCTCAATGCTCCATGTCCACGATGAAAACACCACGATGAAAGTGAGACTCCTGAAAACCCTACCACAGATAGTTTCGTCCTTTCGGGACTCATCAGAGGAACGTGTGTGGGCTTTTCACCCACTAGAAC
>MU184056.1:54757-85393 GCA_016904865.1 Pissodes strobi | reverse complement strand
ATATATATGTATATGTATATTTATCTGATCTAATTTTTGTTGTCTTATTGATCGGTTTTCTTGATAGAAATAAATAACAAATTTTCGGTATTCATTTATGTTGTCGCGAAGCTTAAGCTAAAACGAGTTCCATATTTCAACTTTGGGGTAATTCTCGCTTGTGCTGTCTAAAAGCCCGCACCCGCACCCTACTCTCTGGCATTTGAGCTAGGGCCTAATTTATACGCTCGGCGACAACTCGTTTTAGCCTACGCATTGACATACTTTAATTCATTCAATATTAATTTTAAATTCTCAAAATTATTTTTTTTTCCTTTCGATTTGAGATTATTCAGTACCAGTTCCTTCTAACCTGGAGTGAAGGTTTGCGCCCATTAGAAGGACAGAAAGATCGTAATACTACTCGTACCTATATTACAGTTAATATGCGCCTAAGCAAAAATTGTGCCTTTTTTATTAAAAGTCACAACCTAAAATTGCGTGTGCTTTAAAGGCCCTCTTATACACTTATATCATAATATACTATTATGATCGATATACCACATCTGTTGAAAGCTCTAAGAAACATGATAATTAAATACGTCTTCATCCTGAACGGCAAAAAGATACAGTGGAAATATATCATACAGTTCTACAATCAAGATAAAAGATAATCCATAAAGGCAGCATCGAAATTAACTGACTCTCACATTTTTCCTTCTATTGTCGAAAAAATTAAGATAAAATATGCTACAGAAGTGGTAGTGAATATAAATCACGAACAGGAGTGAATATTAAAGCAAAAACCTGTCCCTCAAGCATGTATTTTTCCTTTTAGTCAGCATGCAAATGCCGTTACAACTGCAAGGATATCTCTGTGGCGCACAAGACTTTCTTGTTTAATGATTATTATAAGATTCCGGACTTTAACCAACAAAGCAGGTACCTTTTTGGGTTTATACAAGTTGTGAATGTTCAGAGGCGGCGCCACGGGGTCTGCGAAAATCCAGAGCAAAGTCGCCGACAGTGCACCGTGTATTACACTGTTCCCGATAGAATAGGCAATCATATTCAGGTACGTCGACGAATTTTTACTGAAATTTTTGATTTGTCGCATAAAAGGGTACAAGTTTTAATAAAGAAGAAACAGCTGAGCCATACAGAGTCCGTCGATAAGCGAGGGGTTGCAAAGAAACCTAGAAAATATTTTCCTGAGCTGCGTAAACTAATACGGGCACATATTGGGGAATTTCCTGTAGAGGAGAACCATTACAGTACATTGCATTTTTTTTATATGACAGTGGTACACACACTAAACGGAGATCCTATGGCGCTCGACGAGCGGTGTGTGTGCGAAGATGTTGATTGACACGGTTCTTGAATATTTGTAGGTTGTAATTAGTGGGAAAAAGATGTACTGGAAGTGAGTTCCACAGTGATGCAGTGCGCCAGACAAAGGAGTTCTGGTAAAACGATGTTCTAGGTGTTTCTAGTTGTACAACGAACTGGTGCGCTCCTGCCGTCTGTCGGGACTGTCTGACAGGAATTGCCAGGGGCGGGCTTATGCGGGCCAAATCCTGGGAACATCTGCCGTGAAAATATATGTAAAACAGAGACATCTAGGCCACATGTCTGCGATGTTCCAGACTATACAGATTCCGGGTCAACTCCGGATCGCCGACGAGACGCACAGCCCTCTTCTAAATGGAATCCAGCAGCTTTAGGGTATGCTTTGGTGCGGCACCCCAGATATGTGAGCAATATTCTAAGCACGGTCTTATTTGCGCTTTGTACAGCAAGAGCAACTGCTGGGGTGTATAGAGTTTTTTGTTGCGAAATAGCGCACCAAGCTTCTGGGAGGCTGATTTTGCGATGTTAGCAACATAGTCATGCCATGACATATTGTTGTTGACCGAGACACCCAGCAGCCCGATTGACGAGGATGAAGAAATGGTCGATCCTGCCATAATGAAGTCAGGGCCCGCTGTATTGGCCCTCTTAGTAACCGTTGCTGCTTGGGTCTTTGCTGCATGAACTCGAGGGGGATTTCAGTGTGGTAATTTAGTGTACACAGTCATGGTAATTAGTGGTAATTCTAGGGGAAATTAGTGGTAATTACTGGTAATTAGTGGTAATTTTAGTGGTAATTAGTGGTAATTAGTGGTAATTTTTTGTATTTTATGGAAAGTTTGGGGTAATAAGTAGTAGTTTTGTAATATTAAAATTATGCCATCCTTCGAATTTGCATTATTTTAGAGGACGTTATAGATTTTAATTAAACTATGTAACTAAGCTTTAAGTAAACTAAGTATGTTTCTGAGTCCCCGGCTGACATACCGTGTTTAGGTGTATCGTGCCAAATACCCAAATATTTGTGAGGAGCTTTAGAGATGTTTCAAGCGGAAATTTGCCATCTTATTTGGAGGATATGTCTGGCACTTATTTGGAAGTTATATGATTGTGTCTGGCTTGTGTCAACACAAGGTTGCCAAGTTTCGTTAATTTTTTTAGATTTCGGAAGTTTTTTTTAATGATCGTCTTAAGCAGCCATGCGAAAAATTATTTAGAGCTGCTGTAATCCACACAGTCTACAGTGGTTAATTTCAGTATTAAACATTTGATATCTAGAATCGATAGAATAACATTTGTACAATTTATTTTAAATGATTTAAAAGAATATACTGTTTTTCCTAGGGAACGTGAAAAGGAGCATGACTTTTATAATAAAGGTGTACATCACGTTACACAACAGGAACCAAACAATATTAAATTTCAGGATTTAATAGAAAAGGCAATGGAAGAGGCCTATACCGATGCAGTTCCTGTTGGGATGAACGTAAAGAAGAAAGAAGCGATGAACTGTAACATTAGTGTCGCATACGAGGATATAAACACTGACATTAATTTAAATTTAGATGAAGTTGACGATAACGAAGAACCAATAAATCAAGAAAGCACAACAGAAAACGAGACAGAGAATATCGAAAGTGAAGAAGCTCCTATTATTCGAACTTTTTTGAATAATGATTTAGAATTGCATTCTCACTTTAAGGGTATTAACGAAAACCCAGTTACAAAGGACATAGATTATTCACAAAAAAACGTAGATCTGTCGGAAAATGGTATTTTTTTAAAAGTTATAATTCCTTCAATCCTTCCTTACGTGAAGACAGCCGTAATTAAAAAGTCTTCATATTGTTGGATGTTGGATGAAGGAAATGGTCGTATAAGTGCAGATAGATTAAAAAGGTTTATTACGGGAAAAAGATCTGGTTCTACAAAAACCGGCGAAGGAGCAAAAAAGGCGAGAAAACATTCAAAGAATACAATAAAGTAAAAACGTGTGGAAAAAGTTACCGATAAGAAGAAAGAATTAAGTGAATCAGGGGATAGTGCCGATGAGAGTGAGAACATCATCTATAATGATTCTGATGACACCGAGAGTTTTACTTCATTGGAAGAGAAAAATACTTTGGGAAAAAAAGTTCAAAACATGTCTGATTGTGAAGATTCGTCCGGAATTATCCCGAACTTAGGTTCTGTGGAAATCGACAAGTATTATGCTGTACTATATGATGACGGATGGTATATTGGGAAAGTCCTTAAAAAAATTAATAATGAAATTTTTCTTATGTCATTTTTGAGTCAACAGTGTGATTTATTAATTTGGCCAAAAAAAAAGTGACGTAGCTAAAGTAAACAAGGCATTTATTTTCTATAGACCTCTTAATTGAATCGGAGATCGGAGATCACTTAAAAGGGTGGACTTATTAAATATAAAGAAAAACTATAAAGTTTTGAAACAATCTTTATAAGAGCCTAAATATTTGTTACCTATTTAGAGGCTTATTTATGTAAAAATAAGTAAACAATATATTATTTACCAGATTTTTACCTCGAATTTAACCTTCGTCTAAATTATGATTTTTTTGTATCTGAATGATATATTGTAGTTTCAAATATCCTTATTTATTCTCTTGCCCAAATTAGTACACGAGGTCCAACTAATTCATCGAGAAGCACCTAGGTTTTTACTATTTTTGCCGTGGATCTTTTATTGAATGTCATGAGAGTTGTCAAGTGAATAAATCTGTGTAGTTTTGAATCGAGGAATTGACCATTGAAAATACTTTACCTTAAAGCATGTAGATATACTGAGCGAATCCCTATTTTGTGACATGGGAAAATACGTGCAGAAATTAGATATAAGTGTCCTTGTACTTTATATCTTAAAACTTTAAAAACAAAATGTGTTTGGAATAAGCGCATATATTTATCTGGAACAAAATTACCGGTAATTTAAGAGGATTCGTTAAAAATAGTTTTAACAATTTTTTTTTTGGACACCTCTGCTCTAGTGCTTTCAGTTGTCATCTTTGATAATACATCAAAATCCATAAAAGTGTTCTATAAAATAAGTTTCATCTTTTGTTTTTTTTTAAAACCTCTTAAATTATCATAGTTTCTTGTTACAGATGACCCTCCGACTAACCCAAACAAATTAACCTTTAAGCTTTTTACGAGAGCTTTTTTAAGATATAAGGTTTACCAACACCCGACACTATTCCAGTAATTTATTAAGTTGGCAGGTATTTTCCTATGTCCCAGAATAAAAGTATTCACTCGGTATATTTAAGATAATTTAATAAGTTACAGTCTCGCTGTTGAATTGATGTGCTTTACCGACTGTCCGGCTTAAAGTATCTGCATTATTATTCTGTTAATTTGTTGTCAAAGTTGACCGAAGATTTGTACCTTTATATGTTTTTAAATTATATCATTAAAACTGGAAAGTGATATCAAAATACAATACTTTCGCCAAATATGCGTTTTAAGCACATTCCAAGATGAGTTACATTTTGACTGTTGAATTGAGGAGTGTTCTACGAACCGTCCTACTTAGTACCTATCTGTATTATTATGTTAATTAGTTGTCAAAGTTGACCAAAGATTTGTTTAGTTTTTGTTTTTATGCGAGTTTTTATGTTTTTTTTTTTGAGATTAGCTCATTAAAACTAAAGTTAAATTAATTTTTCAAAATATTCGTTTTGAATATCATATTCCAGAATTTGTAAAATGACATGTCATTATTAAATAATATTCTTATTAAAGTTTTATTTTAAGAAGTTGTATTGCAAAAGAATGTTTTAAAGAATTTTGTTGGTGTTATTTTTGTTATAGGTTTCGAAGAATAGGGTAATAAAAAATAGCATATTTAAAAAGTTTTCATTACTTACTTATCGCTACATATTTAATAGAACCAAGGTCGCTTAAATAATATCTCGAATAAAACCTATACAGCTCAAACACAATCCTATTTTTTGAACCCCTAAAATCTGGTGAAAAAAAATGTACATCGTGTTATTATTAATATATTAGCAACATACTAACTTTAATTCGTGGTATAAAGTGGGAATTTCAGTGGTAATTTATGTGGTAATTAGTGGTAATTTAAGTAATAGTTAGTGGTAATTAGTGGTAATTTAAGTGGTATTGAGTGGTAATTCTTGAGGTAATAGAGGAAATTAGTGGTAATTTGGAGTTAATTACTGGTAATTTGTGGTAATTTCTGTCAAAAGTGGTATTTTAGTGTACACAAATTCACTACTGAAATCCCCCTCGATTGAACTGGACAAGGGTACTGTCATCTGCAAAACTGTAAACGGGATTATTCGTTTCGATCAGCAGGTCATTAATATAGATGAGGAACAGAGTTGGTGAAAGTATTGCGCCCTGAGGCACGCCCGCGTTGATGGTGAATGTGTCCAAGATGTGTCCATCGACTGCAACGTGTAGGGATCGGTTCTTAAGGAAACTGGCCAGCCAGCTGCAAAGAGCGGCGGGCAGTCCCAAGGACGGCAGTTTGTTGAGCAGTCCGTCATGCCAAACTCTGTCGAATGCCTTTGAAATATCCAACGCAATCGCTCGAGACTCTCCGTAGTTTTCAATTGCCCTACTCCATATATGAGTGACATAGGCCAATATATCTCCTGTCGATCTCTCTTTGCGAAAGCCGTATTGATTATCGCTGATTATTCTGTTGAGTTGAGTAAGAGGAAGTATCCTCAAACTATTGCATCATACAGATACTTTTGCGATATATCTAAGAAGTATTTTCCTTAAGGTTTGCTCGTACAAGATCACACTTGTCCGACTTGTGACTTGCATCAAACCAAAATCAGATGATCCGCGGATCCTATTGAAAAGGCACAATTTCGTCAAAAAATAGAACTCCACCAAAAAAAGCAGAACGTGCAAAAATGGGGGGATCCACATTTCCGATAACAGCTCTGCACACATGAGGGGAAAATGAGATTTCCTCTGCTATTTTAGAAGTTTTTGCAAGGTAGAAGTTTCCCGTTCGAAAAAAATCACATAATTTGATTAGAAACTGTATTGGCTAAAACAAAAGTCGTATGCTATTATGATCTATCTTATAGCTACAGGAAAATCTGACAGCATTCAGCAAAAGTTGTTGGTCAGCGGTCATTCATATCCAGCTTGTGACCGTGATTTTGCACACATCGAGAAGCGTAAACGTGTTACTAAATGCTTTATCCCGAAAGATCTAGAAAAAAGTATAGCAGAGACCACCACCACAATAATTATTTTGTGGTTCATCCATTGGAACGGCCAGACTTCAAAGATTTTCAAATGGCATGTGATTATGTTTTGAATACTACTAAATTAAATATTGCTTCGGTCTGTTGGATCCAGATTTCAAAGGAATGTCCTACAAAAGTGAAAACCAGCAAAAACTTTAATGATTTAAAGATTCGACCATTTGTAATGTGTTAAGAAAAGGAAAAAGCTTAAATGACATTGAAATCCCCCAACTTCAGTGCAAAAACAAGATTTCCGCAGAAAAACTGAAAAATTTGCAAGACATGTTAGATTATATTCCCCTTAAACCCTTGGTTTTTCTCAATTATCGTTGAGTTCGTTTTTTGGCATTTAGACCCTTTATAACCTGTGGTCTTCAATTCATGAAATAGCTCATCATGAAATCATCGAGAACACTTGATTCATTATCAAATGCCGGTCATCGATTATAAAAGATTTACTGTTACCCGAGGAGCTCAATGGAATATATGAGGGGTCTAAAATCAAAACCCGCTAGCTCCACTTTTTGTCAAAAATGAGTTTTTGGTCGCCCCTGGTACCAAATTTTCCCAGGAATCGACCTGTAAATTCCATTTCGATCATATACCGCTAGATCCGTCCAAAAACTCACTTAAAAATGTCGATTAGTTTCAAAATCCGTTAAATCCAACCATCCATTAAAATCAAAACCCGTCAACTCCATTTCGACCAATGGCGTTGCGGAATTTTACGCGGTTACTTTCTCGACGTGTTTGTTTACTTTGCATTCTGCCTTGGCATAAATAAGCTGAACGTTAGCAGGCGGTTGCTGTTTTGTGTAGTTTTTTGGAGAAAAAATATTAAAAAATATGGGGGAATATAATATGGATGTGTCCCAATGTACCCCCGATAAGTCCCAAAAATGGGCGGTTCAGAAAAATAACTGGAAAGCCACTAAACAAAAACTCCAAAGGTATGTCTAGCCCAAATTATTGGTTTTATAATATTCCATATTGTAGGTAATGCCAGAAATATTTTCAGATATCTTATAATTCAGGATGATTTTTAAAGAGGGTATTATAGAATTATAGCAAAATTAATTCAGGAATATATTCCTAAAACAACGTAATACAAAATTATTGTTTTGAAATATGCAGGTTGATTCTTGAGTGTCTGTCTTGTTCTCGCGGTAGCAAGTATGTCTTTTTACCGAGCAACAAATGCTAAGTATGACTATGTTTTTAGGTAAAAAGCAAGAGGACCACCAGATGTGCCTGACTGGACATGACACAAAAAAGTTACAATTGCAGTGCCTTCTCGATATTTCAGCTTTCTATACAGGTCAGCATCAAAAATTGACCAAGACAACTTTATTTTGAAATACAGCAAGGTGAGAAATCCCAGACGACGTCGTCCAAAAAACAATTCTAGGTCTTCAAGGAACCACTCTTGTCAGTCACGAATAGGAGCAATGACTGCGCACCCGTTTGCAAAAAAAAGCATTTTTGAAAATTTTAGGAATTAAAAAGGACAGAGTCGATGGGGTTATAAAAAGATTTTTTTTGTCCGGAGAAATGCCGCAAAGAAAAACGAGGAGGGGATCGAAAAAGTAAAGAAAATTAAAATCGCCGCGGTGCTATTCATGGATTTATGGGAGGCCTTCAGTGCGCGGAATCGCATTACTGCAGATCAGAAAATACTTGCAGGGTTTATTTACCCCCCTAATTGAATATCAAAAAATTACATCTAATGTACCATGACTCCTTAATTAATGTTTCGCTACAAGTCAAGGAATCCTTTTTAGAAAAGAGTTCTGTACAAAATAAAATATTGGTTTTGGTACACCACAGACCGATGTATGATCAAAATGTATACAGTCGACTGAAAAAATCAATGCAATATGGAAGGAAAAGTACAGGTAAAATACACACCAATCTTATTGGCATGTGTTGCAAGTGGTTAGAGTCATACGCGCCCCCAAATATGAAAACGATTGAAGTTATTTTTCCTGTTGTTGGGCATAGCTATATTCCATCTGAACGGGTGTTCGGAAACATTGAGAAAGAATACAAAAAGAGCCACAATAGTATCCACAGAATATTACATAGGCATTATTGAAAATCATGGAACTATTTTGAAGCTAGGTGAAGGTGTAGATGTTTTTGATTGGAACAGTGCCAATCAAATCAACAAGTCATTAAGGCCCCCGGACAGTGGCATTTTAAGTTTAGTCCTATCAAAAGATTCATGTAGAAACGAGCTGATAATAACAAAAATAATATAGAGATTCGGGGTGAAGTAAACTGTAGAGTCGAAACATGGGCATTTAAGTCCATAACTAAAAAATCCTTTAACATTAGTTCTAGCTGTCCGCAAAAATTACCCTGTAATCATCCTGTTAACACAGATAAAATAGCAGCCGTTTCAAGACTGTTGGCAATACACTATAAGGAAGATTGGAGAACGAACAATAAATTAAACTTTTATCTTCAAATTGAGCTTGCAGAAAACATAGAAGTTGTAAAAGAAAATGAGTTATGTGAACCCCTTAAAGAGGCCGAACATACTTTATTAGTCTAAACGTTTAATTTATATTATAAGAATTTTGTACTAGTAAATAAATGACGTTTGAATATATTTATTGTTTTAGTTTAGTAAATGTTTGCACAATTTATAACCAAAACTAGGCACCTATATCCAGTAAGTTCATTTTCAAAATCAGTTATATCCATTATCTACTATCAAAACCCGCTCTCACCAAACAAAAAATGTAAATAATAACCAAATTTCCTAAAATTTAGCTGAATCCTACAAGTATAGAGTCACTAAAGCGATAAAGAATATTACTAAACATTAGAAAATACGTTATTTTGACATTATTAGGTACATATTAGGACACATATTTCTCTAAAATATATCCATAATCAACACATTACTGGAAAGCACGTTAATCATGTCTGACTTAAAATCAGGATAATTATCATAATGTTCTGGAAGTATCAGTCGGTACCCACCACCAAAATTAGTTTATTTTTCGGATGCTGCAGGATTAAAAAAAAACCACAAACCCATACTTGTGGGTACCAACTGATACTTCCAGAACATTATGATAATTATCCTGATTTTAAGTCAGACATGATTAAGGTGCTTTCCAGTAATGTGTTGATTATGGATATATTTTAGAGAAATATGTGTCCTAATAAGTACCTAATAATGTTTAATAAAATATTCAAATGTTGTCATTTTTCTATTTCATTAAAACATTAGAGCCCAGGGTCGATCTGAAGCTTTATATAGGAAAACCTGAACAAATGAGAGACAAGCTGAAGTTTGCATTGGGGTTTTTAAAATATCGCCAAACCTCACTGGTAATACGCCGTGCCTGCCACCCTGTTTTTGGTAATATCGTAAAAACATAGCTTTATACGAAAAAATATGAAGATACACAAATCAAAGAGCATAAAATTTTGTATAAAATCGCGTCCAGCAGTTATATTTTGCTTTACCAGTAGCAAAGTTATGATATGTTTAATAACTGGGTATTTTGTAAAAATACTCTCTAGCCATTACTTACTGGATAGCATATCAGTAGATTTCTAATTCTATACATTATTTCGTATCAGCTAATAGAACTTTTAACATTTTACGTGCTTATTAAATGCAACAAAATAATTATCTTAAATATCGGTGGAATTTCTGTTACTGATTGAGAGGAATTATTTTAATATTAATAATAACAAGTACCGAATTGAATAACGTCAGATACGTTCTCTACCAATCCATCAATATATTCTTTATTTTACATTATTGTTGTGTAAGCTACATCTCCTAGTTTAAGCATGCATACGTGAGACTAAGAACTGCTGTTATGCCAAGCGGTGTTATATCAGCGCTAGTGGCCAGCAGCTAGGCGCACCCCATAGGGGGGTTGGTCTTAACCTAACTTAAGCTACTAGGTATGTGGTTCTGCTGTGAGTGCTGTACTTTATTTGGGAATCCCCGTCAAAGCCCTCGCGATATATTATTAGCAAAAAAGCTAAGAGATATTTAAATGCATGCTGAAAAAATTATTAGTTCGTAATTAATGCAGGGAAAAACTGCGAAAAACCCTACTTAAATGCTCACTAGGAGCAGGAGGTCATAAGATAAAAAGACGTTTCCATTGTACAACATAGATTCTTAGAAACAAAAGGTAAACTAAAGTAAATAGTAATGACTCAACTCAATGAATCTGTTTAAGTAAGCTGCAATGGTATTAGAGCACGCCGGACGAGCCGCGCGGTACCGCCTGCGGAGACACGGATGCTTTGGTGGCCTGAAATCATATACATCCAGTTCGCGTAGTTTGCTTATATATAGGCGGACCAGCTCCCTTAACAAGCCCCGCCCACCGTGTCCAAGCACTGTGATTGGCCGGGCTTTCAGCAGATCGCACATGTAGCCTGGCGGCTCATGTGCTTGTGTTCTCCTAATACTTGAAATGAAAGACAGTTAAGAAATTTAGTTTAGAAAGTTAATTTTGAAAGTAAATCGAAAAGTTATTATTTTATTGATGCTGTTTAAGAAAATGGGACTATGGTGGCATGAGTTGCTTGTAGTATAGTGATATCGCCCGGTATATTGTGCCGTGTGTAGTAGGATTTTCCGGGTTATACCGGGAATTACCTAAGTTCGCTGTCAGCGGCGATCCTACCACTTGTAGATACCCTGTTATTGAATCCTTCATATATGTCTGAGGCGATTTTCGCGGCCAACATGACTGTTCCATGCCGACCGCGGAAACCGAATTGCTCCTGGGGGAGAATATGAAGCTTTTCGACTTCTTTATTCACCCTCGGCAAGATTAGCCTTTCAGCCACCTTGCCGAGGGTTTTCAAGAGTGAAATTGGTCTATAAGATGCCGGTAGTGACGGGTCTTTCCCGGGTTTCGGGAAGTGTATCACGCACGCTATTTTCCAGGATTGAGGGAAATGTTGCAGCCGAATAACCGCATTAACTATATGCATATACTGGATGATGGTTTTTCTAGGTAGATTTTTCAGGACGTTGTTCGGAATGTCGTCCGGGCCGGGCGCTTTGTTTCTCGGAAGACGACAAAGGGCTTCGCGGATTTCCGCCGCTCATCAAGTACTGACGGAGGAATGGGATATTTAGACTGTCTGAATGTGGTTGCAGTTTGAGTGCAACGCTCCTGCTCAAGCAGGGTGTCAGGCGCCGCCCTGTAGACACTCTCCAGGTAGTCCGCGAAGGCTTCCGCTTTTCCCTGATCATCGGCGATTTCAACGCCGCGATGTTGTATTTCAGGGATTCGCGTCACGCCTCCGCGGACTCGCCTGGCGAGCTTCCAGAGTGAGCTATCATCCCTGCTTATGGTGTTTATGTAATTAAGCCATGTTTGATTACGATAGTCGCGAATTTAATCCGTATCTCCTCCGTCAGCGCATTGATACGAGCGGATCCCATTTGTGTCCGATTCCTCTGCCATCTTCGTCGAAATCGGTTTCTAAAGGTTATTAGACTAAGGATATGCTCAGGAAGGGATTCTGTGCTAGGGCGCACTACTACCCTAGTACATAAGGCATCACGGATGCGCTGGATATTTGACGTGAGAGTTTCTACCTCGTTTTCTAAATCCTGGACAGTCTCCAGCCGCTCGGGGACAACAGTGATCTCATTAAGCTGCTCTCGGAACACCTTCCAATCAACCCCCCTATACGAAACGACGGTGTCGTTTGTCTCAGGGACCCTGCAGTATAGGCTGATCTTGATCGGAAGGTGATCCGAATTTAGGGCATTAAGCTCTTGCAGCTGAGACGTCCTTATTGCCCCGCGAGTGATTGCGATGTCCAGGAACGAGGCATTGCGGACATATGTGGGATTAGGCGTGCGATGATAGGACATTTCCAGGTTGTTGTCAATGATTCTCTTAAATAGAATCCCTCTGCCGTTTGTCGTGCCGCCCCATTCAACAGGGGAAGCGTTTAAATCGCCTATAAGCAATGATACACGATTCTGTGGAAGCAAAACTAAAAGATCAGGTGTAGTAAGGCGAAGACGCGGAGGAGCGTAGCCACCGCATATACGTAGGCCGCTCGTCGTCTCAATACAGACGTGTTCTATGGCGGTCCGAATATTTCGTATTCTTTTATATTGGAGCGACCTATGTAAGAGGCATGCCACGCCCCCGCCGCGTCTTTCTAGCCTATCAAAACGTTCGACGTTATATCCCCGTACCTTCAGTACGAAGTCAGGGGACAAGTTCGTTTCGACGAGAAATACAACCTGGAAATTGGATGTATACATAAAGTTGCGGAATTCGCCTAGCTTTTGTCTAATACCATTGCAGTTCCAGCATGCAACGAGCAACATTTATATGTTATACTTTGCATATTCTGTGGTAAAAAAGCATAAAGACGCCTGTATAATTTCGGCTTTATCACCGTTACATGCCTCAAGCATGTCAGAATATTTTTCTAAAGCAAGGTACAACTGATCGAGGTTTACTAAGCTATTCATTTTATGAACTACGTTATTGAGATCGGACATTACATGAGAAATATTTGCAGTATCTAAGTTATTATTAGTGTTATTTTTACCGCTAACAGAACGACTAACCTGTACATTTTTATTAGACGTGGAGGATTGGTTTCCGCCGTGTTGTGGTTGCTGTTGTCGGCCTCTGAGAGCGGGAAACTGTCTGCTATACTCGCTTCTGCGTTGGCCATTGTTTAGGCCTTGGCCACTATGACCGTCTACATCTCTTCCGGTGTTAGGGTCCCTCCACGCTGGATTTGCAGGGGGCGGCGCAGGACGATATGCTTGCTTTGTTTGCTTAGGCTTAGTTGAGGTTGAATAATGTTTAATTTATAAATATAAACAGGGCAAGCTTCGTCTATGGAACGATGCGGTCCTTTGCAATTGACAAATTTTAAATTATCGGAATTACACGTGATAATTTCATGTGGTCCCGCGCATTTGCTGCAGGCTGCAGCTCGATTACAATAGGTTCTAGCATGCCCGAATTTTTGGCACTTCTTGCATTGTAAAACGGGCTTGCTAGATCGCCGGATTTCCCAACTGACACGTACTGCCATTATAGTTTTAATGTCCTAATTTAGTCGCCTTACAGTATAATTTGTTCCTAGAATTACGAGGAACATTGGTACACGAGTTTTTCTCATTTCATAGATTGACTTAGGTGTGATGTCGTATTCTTCTTTAAGTGCTTCGGTTATGTCCTTCGGTGTTATATCTCCATCAAGACCGCGGAGCACAAAGGCTCTGGTCTTTTCTTGCGACTCCGCGTACGTATGGTACTCGGTCTTTTCAAGATCGAGCGTTCTTTTTAATGTATGCATATCGAAGGCACTCTCGCAATATACGATCACAGAATTCTTGGTATATTTAAGTTGATATTTCTTGATCCTCATTTCTTTAAGGTCCTCCCTTAGTTGGGGGTGGTCGGAGGGCCTGCCTTTTATTACTACAGGGGATGGTGGTTGAATTTTGGCTTTTGCCGGTGTCTTTTTGGTTGGCGCGGCTTTTTGCCTTACCCCGGTTGAGGCGGTGGTTGAGGCAACGCTAACTGTGTCATGGTCGCCCTCCGTTTCAAGGTCTTGTAGGGGTTGAAACTGATTTTAAGTATTGAGAGGGGGTTGTCCCATGTCGAGGGTCACTATGTTGAAGTTTCTTTTGAAAGGTATTTGCTTAAAAGGCACTTTAAAGGGCTCAGTATTATTTCCGGGTATCAGGGGGTCAGCATTTCTAGGAGGTGGCGGCGCCATAAAAGTAGCGTCGCTATTTTGGCTTACGTTCGCTATTGCTAGCGGCTCTGGTTCGACAGCAGTTTTTTGCTCGTCCGGAGTTTTTGTGCTGGTCTTGACCTTTTCGACCTTGAGTTTTTTCGATGATTCTGCACCTTGAAGGCTTGTTGGGCTCGCCTTCTTCTTTCCGGTATCGATTTTTGCGGTGGTATTATATTTAATCCTCGTAGGATGTGCATCTCTCATATGCTGGCGAATTGCTCTAATTATGCGAAATAATTCGCTTTGAGGTAGTTCTGCAGCGTTATTCAGTTTCTCTTTGTCGAGGCGACATTGTACGCATATTTCGGCGTAGCTACTGGAGCGAGATTTAGTTCTCTTGACTGTTAAATCTGAATATCTGCGGTCGGAGTTGGACTCCATCGATACGTTCGACAATGTGTCGTCGTCTTCAGTATAATCGCCCATTATGGGGGCAAAAGCCGGGGATCCGTCCCCGGAAACTAAGAAAATGCAACAATTAAGTATTATATGGCTTTTACTGGTTACTATTACAGTAAGAAGCAAGCCTAAAACGATAGAATATGATCGTACGATCGTGATCGAGTAAAATCCGCAGTACCAAGCACTAGTGATACCAGCTAGTCCGACTAGGTACGCGACCAAAATCGGAGTCCTCGTTCTCTACCAGCAGTATGGAGCAAAGCGAAGTTTTTTAAATAAATATTTTTATCTTGCTTCACTTTCACTCACCATAAGTGCAGCTCAATACAATGCGTTTAGGATATTTCGTCATGTAAGTCCAACAACCCTACATACATACATATATCCTGTTAACATGTATAAATAACTTATAGGTTCAATGGTCGAATCTTGCCACTTCAGGATCAAGATATATCCCTCCAATGAATCCATAAACAATTTTTTTGTAACTGTTCATCAGGTGGTTGCAAAAATGCATGCTCATGTAGTAAAATGGGCCTATGTTGTACCTTTGCATGCTCATATAAGGTTAATGGAATGCGTTTTACGTATTTCCTATAAATTGACACTGAAAAAATGGTAGTGTCGTAAAACAGAAGAAGAGGAAATAGTTGCAGCGAGAAGAAAGAAATAATAAATACATTTAGGAAAGGTTTATCGTTAGATACTCCAAAACATTGTGAGGGGGTAAGACAAATGACGGAAACAGCTCCAGAAGATTTTTTTAAAATGCTCGAATTTCGTCAAAGATAACAGAAGTTGACGAATCGTTAATTTATCATTTGTATGTTATATTGCGTACCTTAAGTTCCGGCTATGAAGTAAAGTTACATTAATTCAAGAAATATTGTGATGAGACTGCTAGTTTGTACATATCTTTATATAACTGGTATCCGATGCCCGTAACATTACATAACGTATTATTTCATAGGCCAGACCTAATAAACACTTTTTGCTTCCAATCGGTCAGAAGTCAGAAGAAGCTCAAGAGGCTCGTCACAAAGAATTTCGAAAATTTAAAAACAGTAACAAATACAGATATTTTACATAATCTATTAATTAGTTCTGATCCTGTTATAGTATGCTTAAAGCCACAAGATAAAACCAAACAATCAATAATCATTGATCCTACTGTACTGAAACTAAAAAAGTCACTATTGACACAAGGCATTCACCAACACAGAAAATAGACGGTGATGATTCAAATAGTATTGAAAGTAGCGATGAAACTGGTGATTCTGAGAGTGACTAGTCATTAAGAATACATTTTTATAATAGAATTTATGATTTAAGCTATTTTAATTATTACGTTATCATTATGATTATTATTAACGATTATTTTTATTATTATTATTTTCTTATGTTATTTTAGTTATAAGTTAGAAACATTTGTAAACCTATATGTATGGTTTTTACTTTAATTTTAGTCATATTTCGGATTTAATGGAAGTTCAAAAATATGAGAGCTAATTTTGATTGCAAATATTTAAAATAAAAAATTATTTGGATTATCTAATATAATTAAAATTAAGAAATATTAACGATACGCATCACTAGCTAAATAGCCCAAAATAAAAGATTAAAGTTTATTTACTACAGAAAGACTATTGAATTTCAAATAATCTTTTTATTCCTATATTTTTGGCACTACCTGTAGATCTGATCGAAAATGTGGCCACACCATCAGTAGCAATAATAATTGGTCTTCGAAAATACATTTTTTTAACAAAGAAACGAATAAACGATATTCAAAAACTATATATTAATAACTACCTAACTTTACATAGTATATATAATTGTTAAAACTACTATATATTTAAAAATTAGGTAAAATATTCATGGGAATACTAATTTTGGTTAATTTTGTATAATAACACTATTTTTTCTACCAGAGTTAACCTGATTTTATTCATATAAAATATTTTTTTCCAGCTACATTTGCAAAATCGCGCACTGTGCGCCAGATCGAACGCGCCGACACGTAGTTGTGGAGCTGTATTGTATAAAGGTCTCCACACACTTCGTTCTCTTTCAGTTGTATTAATTGCAGCGATTTAAGGCGGAAACATACGTAGCTGATGCGACCCGACGCAACTCTACGCCACGCTACTCGACGTTTCTGGGTTGTGTGCATATTTACTTGACTTGATGCAACGCAATATGCTGCATCATTGGTTTAATGAAGATCACACGCGAGAACAGTTTTGTCAGTTGAAATTGAACTTAAGTGTAGAATGGACAGTCCGGATGAAGAATTCGAAGAAGAAATTACCGCAGCTTTCGTATGAACAGAAAAGTTTGAATTAATGAAATTAACCTTAGTAGAGAGCATGATGGTGAATTTCAGACTCGTATTAAAAATTCTGAATGAGAATTAAAACAGTAACATGACACCTGCTGAATTTTTCGAGCTATTTCTTCCCTTGCTTCTTGTCTCATAGTTTGATCTCAATAAAATTGACTTTTTATGTCATATTAACAAAGGGTGTTCTCTCACATGATCAATTATTAGTAATTCCATTTTAGAATTGTAATGTAAAGTCAAAAACGCAACAACAACAACCTGTTAAAGTGTTCACACTTGCCTGATGCAACAAGATCTAGCCGCCCGATTCGACGCAACGCGACGAAAATCTAAACATAGGGGATCTCCATGGCGTTGGGTCGCGTCACGTTGCATCGCATCACATCGCGTCGGGTAAGTGTGTTCCAAACCTCTATATTTTTACGAAAAATACGGTGTTGGATCTGCCTTGCATAGTGTAGCGTAGCGTTGCGTCGGGCCGCGTCAACTAAGTATGTTTCTGCCTTAACCGTTTGAGTCGTAGCGTACACTGTAGTGTACCAAAATTTTACACTATCTAAATACAAACTACGACCAGCCGATCCCGCTGTGCACTTGTGTGTACCGTACCCTTTATTACGAATCTAGCACGGATGCTGCCATCTATGGGAACAACGTTAAACTTGAGTTCTGTTTATTATGAAAAGCATGTTTCGGCGCGAACTACCTGTCGTTTGTCTATTTATGTCGTGTTTTTTGCTAAAAATATGCTGTTTTGAAGTTGAAATATTTTTTTATAACAGAGAAGGCTTGGAAAAGAAGATATATTGTGTTTTTTTGTGAAGTAAGATAATTTTTTGGGCTGGGAATTAGGTACACTGTAGTGTACATTGGATCACAAAGGAGGTACGTTTCCCTAAGCTATTTGTTTGTGGTTTTATGTAAGAGTCTGTCGTTTTTAGGGGTTTTCACTGAAAATGAGTGTCAAATCCCTCTCATACGAACAACTGATGTACTATTTAGAAAATTATGATTCCGACCTAGAGTGTCTTAGTGAAGAGGATGATGGATGGAATCAAGAAAATGGTTTGAACAAAATTCATGTTAGTAATTTGCTATATATGCTTACACGATGTTTTTTTTAGAGACTGATACTGAATTATTTGAAGACCTAGGGTTTGCAATTTCCAAATATATTCTAGATGAGCTCCAAGGAGAAGAAACCATCGGTGAAAGCATTCAGAATGAAGTGCGAGATAATGCGATTTCAGCAGCTGCTGAGGCTGAGTTAGGTGTAGCAGCTACTGGTTCTATTATGCAGGAAGGGGAACAAGTTGATGTGAAAATGGGCAGAACCTTACAAAGAAATCGTAAACCCTCAACAAGTTCCCGAGAAAACCACACAAATACCGTTTGGTCCAAGTAAGTCGGCCCGCATAAATTTGTATTACACGGAAAATCAGCTTACACATAAAAAAGATATCGTTTGACTTAAAAACTTGTAGTACTTGACGCCCACTATAAATTGGTTCGACCCAATAAGTCCTCCAAATGTTTAACTGAAAAACCCCTTATATTTTTTTATCCGATCGGACGAAAAACGATACCTTTCCGATGTGTTTTCTCACCGCAAAAGTCATGATTCCAGTATATTGTATTCGTTGCTTGGCAACATGCAATAACTGTACAAGAATAGAAAATAACTGTCCGGGAATATAACATTCCCGTCCTAGGCCGGAAATGTAACATTTCTGTTTTATTCAAACGCCTTGTTTGTCAGATCTGACGTCTATCAAAAGCAACATTTAGATGCTATTTCCGTACTTACGTAATAAATTTCAAGCTCGCTCGATTCAAAACTTGATAGTATGTTGAGTTTAAATTTAAAACACCGTTTTTATTTAGAGTAAGATTTGCCTCTATTTTTATAAGTACTTATTCTAATTAATTTCAATCGGATAAAAAATAGTATGTGCAACTCGTAGGAAAAGCACATTCCTGGACTCCTGTGTTGCTGGCCTCGGCTGCGCCTCGTCCAGCAATTACCACAGTCGTCCAGGAATGTTTTGCTTTTCCTCCTAGTTACACAATATACTATTTCCGAAAATACTTCACTGATAATATGTCTAATCTTTATGCCGTACAGCAAAACGCCAAATTCACGCCTCTTGTAAAGCCGAATTACAAACATTTGTGGCATTACATATCCTGATGAGAAACCTAAATTACCCTAGAGTTAGGGGTTATTGGGAGAACAAATTACGAATTCCCACGGTTGCAGATGCAATGAATCGTGACA
This sequence comes from Pissodes strobi, assembly GCA_016904865.1. Classification (NCBI taxonomy): domain Eukaryota; kingdom Metazoa; phylum Arthropoda; class Insecta; order Coleoptera; family Curculionidae; genus Pissodes; species Pissodes strobi. Next base: position 66,003 of record MU184056.1, on the reverse strand, counting down.
GATATTTTAAACTGCGAAAGCATCTTCATTTTGTAAATATACTGCAAAAGCCACCCCAAAAATACAGATAGATTGGGGAAAGTACATCCTTTTTGCGAAGTTCTTCGAACGTGTATGTTAGAACTAACTTTAGAAACTACTTTGAGTGTTGACGAGCAAATGATACCATTCAAAGGACAGTTGAATATAAAGCAATACGTCAAAGCTAAGCCTAATCCATGGGGTATAAAATTATTTGCTTTGTCCCAGGATTTGGTCCGCCTCATCCCGCCCCTGGCAGCTCCTGTCAGACAGTCACGACAGACGGCAAGAGCGCACCAGTTCGTCGTACAACTGGAAACACCTAGAACATCGCTTTACAAGAACTCCTTTGTCCGGTGCACTGCATCACTATGGAACTCAATCCCAGGACATCTGTTTCCCACTAATTACAACTTACAGATATTCAAGAGCCGTGTCAATCAACATCTTCGCACACACACCGTTTGTCGAGCGCCATAGGGTCTCCCTTTAGTGCGTGTGCCACTGCCATAAAGAAAAAAAAACTAGCGGTATCATGTACGACTTTTTGATATATCAAGGTTCCACAACTGAATCCAATCCTGACCAACAAGATGATCTCGGTTTGGGGGCTGCCGTAGTACCGAAGCTTGCTGAACGCATCAATGAATAAAATATTCAGTTATATTTCGATAATTTTTTCTCAAATTATAACCTCTTTCAGTATTTGAGACAAAGGAATATTTATTCATTTACTAATTCATGCGTTATTTAAGGGGTCTTTGGTCTACCAAATGGAAGGGTTACCGAAACAGAATTATTGCACTCGACGCGCGTTTCGCTAACCATGTTAGCTTCATCAGGAGATGATTAAAATAGTTTTAATCATTTCCTGATGATGCTAACATGGTTAGCGAAACGCGCGTCGAGTACAATAATTATGTTTCAGTATTGTGGATAAAACACCGTTTTAGTAAAATTTGCGGTCCAAACCCCAACATAGTTAAAAAGAGACAAGGACTGCCTAAACAGTTACAAAGCGAACCCGAAAAAGATGTGTCATAATAAGTATATTCTGTTAACAAATTTTTTAAGTATCCCAGCCGCACCTAGTAAAATAATACGCCCGACAATAGGGTTTATATAAAGGCGAATTAACTCCCAGAAAGCTGAAATTGGTTTTAATCTCTTTGTTTCCATGTAAAAATAGATTTTTGCAAGTTGTATCAATTTCCTGCTTCTGCTTTATGAGGGGTGTCCCGACAACCTCGTCATTTTCGGACTTTTGTAATTTTTTCACTAATAACTCCAAAACAGTGTATTGCTAGAAAAATTTTACTCTTACCTAAATTAAAGCAAGCGCATAAAATTCGACGCAAAATTATATGTGCCTTAATTTATGAAAGAGTCAGATTTTCCTGGCAATACACCCTTTAGGAGTTATTAGTGAAAAAATTACAAAAGTCCTAAAATATCGAAATTTTTAGGACACCTCTCATAAAGCAGAAGCAGAAAACTTATGAAAATTACAAAAAAAAACTCTTTTTACATGGAAATTTAGAGATTAAAACCATTTCCAGCTTCCCGGGAGTTAATTCGCCTACACCGTTTTTTTTTTGCCTACGTTGCCTCGCCTAATCGTAATTTTTTTTTCCAGTTACAATGATGAACCCATGTTGTCACCACCTAATCGCCCCTTGTCAAGTGCTTCTGGTTATTCTTCAGTTAAAATATCTGGTGCGCCATCTGTCACGAACAGAAATAGCAACTTTGAAAGTTTAAAAACTCCAAAAAGGGAAAAAGGCATCTTGCTCTAAAAATCTACAGTTAGATAGCGAAGAGGACAAATTTGATATTATTGGTAAAATTTCGCTAGTAAACTTAGAGATCTGCCTAAGGAAGCAGCAATCGTGACCGAAAAGTTTATACCTGATATATTTTTTCGAAGCTCAATTAGGCAATATCTCAAGGTAATCGAAAATCAACATTTATGATGAGAGAAGTAGTCAAAATGCTCCAAATCTGTCCCTTATCAACAATAATAGTACCAATAATTCTGTTCGAATGGCATATTTAAGCGCAAGTGACACTCAGAACATAAATTACATTGTTATGTCTAGTATTACTTTCGTTATATTGTAATGTTTTATTAGTGTTATGCCTATGTTATGGCAGAGTTACCTTTAAAGAGAGCGCATCTCTTACTATTATTGTTTAACAAAGTGAATATACTTTTATGTTAGCCAGAACTAAATGAATCTAAATAAATAGGACTGAATGATTGACTGTTGAATAGAACTGACAGCCCTATAAACTGATTCAATGGATAACCATAGGCACAGTAGCTCGCTTAGCTACTCAGGGGTTGGTCCAGTTGTATAGGCTCACTGCTGAAATTCAAATATGTGACTGACCTGAAGTGTTCTCGGTTATTAATAAGAAAACGTACACTTGATTGCAACTGAGGTAACAAAATTGACTAATTATTGAGCGCCACCGTATTTCATTTACCTGAATGAAATTGGAAATAAAAGATTACCTCGAACACTTCAATTCATGCCAATTCACATGGGTCTCAAAATAAAAGAATTAATATAATCAAATCGGCTCTACCGTTTATTATTTCATATAGAAGAAAAATAAGGTAAAGCAAGTGAAAAGAGGAAGGAAGAAAGGAAAGACTTAAATCAAACTTAACCTAAACTTAGCTTTATTGCTAGGTGTTCTTCATGCTGAACAAGCTCACATATACCCTTAGTCGGTCACACTGCCTCGCAGCCGTACCACAATGGCTCGACGTAGAAGTAGTAAACTTCTCACTTGACTGGCTGCAGCAGCAATAAACTAGTTTGGCTAAGAGTTGCCTGTGGCTAAAAGTAGCCTGTAAACTGAAAGTATTTACCTTCTACTATCCAGATACCGGGTCAACAATGAAGGGCTCCAAGAAACGTGGTTATCTTTATTGCTGAGTTTAGAGTGCCCGTTTGTCACGTGGGCATGTGAAAAGCCTTATATCCCCCTTAAGGTTATCCTATCCAGATTTCCCAAAAAAACCAAACTAGATCTGGACAGAAATTTTCTCTGGTGGCGATTTATCCCATTAACTGGTCACAAACTATATATATTATATATAAATGTTCTTCTGTCACTCAGGCGGCCTCACATCGTTTGCGATCGTGCACAAAGAAAAGACCCCGTGTTCACGTTGTCTCTTCTATTTATAATATTCACTGTATACAAAAAAGCAACTTCCTATTTCCTGCGTAATTTTTTTAAAAATCCTAACTTGAAAGTGAAAGTCAATTTTCATAAATGACAATTGACTCTGGCACCATAAACATTGAATCGAACTACGGATATCGATTGTACCTTGGCGTCAGGCGGAACCATAGAAAAGCGGTTCAGAGTGGAACCGTGCAACGATATTGCTCGATAAAACGACTAGTGGCAGCAATGAAATTCAAATTGTGTGGCTATTGTTCCGCCAATCCGGACATTAGAAATAGTACATGTGAAGGTTTAAATCATTCACAAAAAAAACTGTAACAACATTCAGAACAATAACTTGCAGACAAATCTGTCCTTTATGAACAATAGTGGTAGGTACCAATAATTCTGTTCGAATGGCATATTAAAGCGCAAATGACACTCAGAACAATGACTTGCAGAATATAACATTTCTAGGAAGTCAACACAGAGAAGATGAGCCTAGGACTTACAAAAATGTTTCGGAATTCCTTACACATTTTAGCGATAACACTACTTAACAAACAAGAATGTGACTTTAAATTCGAGTTTAAATGTTTGGCTCTATGTGTACCTTAAATATTAAATGTTATTATGCATAATGTGCTGAAAACAAGATTAAACATATGTTTTTTATGGCAGTAGCACACACATTAAAGAGAGATCCTATGGCACTCGACGAGCGGTGTGTATGCGAAGATGTCGATTGGCACTGTTCTTAAACAGTTGTAGGTTGTAATTAGGGGGGAACAGATGTCCTGGGCGTGAGTTCCACAGTGATGCAGTGCTCCAGACAAAGGAGCCCATATAAAGCGACGTTCTAGTTTTTTCCAGTTGTACGACAAACGGGTGCGCTCTAGCCGTCTGTCAGGTGCTGCGGGAGGCGGGATGATGCGGGGGGCGGGATGATGCGGGCCATATCCGGGGAATATCTGCCTTGAAAATATCTATAAAACAAGGAAATCTCGGCCATATGTCTGCGATGTTCCAGACTATCCAGATACCGGGTCAGTAGTGTGTTAAAGAGAGTGAGTCCTCACGGAGGAGGTAATTTATTTCTCCGTGAGGATTCACCCTATTTGAATTACTAAGGAGTCTCTCTCCTCATGAAATAAGTTTGTGCCTTCCTGTAGAATCTTAAAATATTACCTCTCCTTTTCTACTATTAAGATAGAGACATAAGCCTGAGCGTTGTTTCACCCTATCATGTAACCTTGTTGAATTACGCTTCGGTTCATGTAACCTTGTAGAATTACGCTTCGGTTATCGACCGGTCAACACTCCGCCTACTAAGGAGGCACCGAACATGAAATAAAGTGTTGCTTTTTGTACACCCCGACCATGAAATAAGGTCTTGCTTTTTGTATAACCTCGATACATTTAGTAGGTAACCTTCAGCTTTTATTCCCCACTTAAAACTCTTATTATAAAACTAGCAGCTTAGGGTTCTCAACTTTAATTCAAAATGTGTAGTTATAATATTGTGGTTAATACCAGAAAAAGAAAGAGTAGTTGCAAAAACCAAGTGGTGAAAAAAAATTAAAATAGAAAAGAAAAATCCTATAGAAGACCAGTGTGTAGAAACAAAAGGTATAGAAAATGAGTGTTATATTTGCTTCAAATTAATGGAAAAGGCTGAAATTTGTGTTCCTAAGTCTTGCAATCATAAGTGCTGCTTTCAGTGTTTGGCAGAGTGGGCAGTCAGAAAGGGAAATTGTGCAGTTTGTAGAAGATACTTTAATGCAATAATTTTTGAAGAAACCAAGGAAGAAGTTTCGAGTGCATATTTGAATACATCTTCATTAGAAGTAAAAAAATACCTTTATAATTAAAGAAAGTCTTAAAATTTATATCCAATATAAAATGGAAGATATTGTGGAAATTGATCCACAAAACTTGAACAGAGTTATGGAAATTATAAATTTTGATGATTTGGACCCAATAAACATTGGAAGATTCGAATATATAGGTGAACATGATGTCAATAATTTCATGGAAACTCAAGCAGAACCATCCAATCCAGACGAACTTGAAATGGATGCAGAAGATGAATATGCAGACGGAAATGTCATGTTTTTGGAAAACTTTAATGACGTTAGCTTTGTTGACCGAGTGTTTTGCATAACGCAGAGTTATGCAATTGTAACATTTCCTGATAGAGAAGAGCACTATTGTGTTATTTTTGTTTTTCGCTTCATGTAATTTTTTTCAAAATTCTACTATTCATAAACATATTAATACTCATTATAAAAGGAGATTGTAATATTCAATCAACGACTTGAAGTGTGTAATTTGTTCAACATCAGTATACCATATAACCATACCAAACGCATGTGTATATTGCAATGTGACTAATGGAGTTTTTGAGATTGATGCAAACACTCATATTCCTATAGTACCGTATTAGATAAAGCTATTTTAATTTTTTTTTGTATTAACCATATAAAATAAGTAACTTTACAAATTTTGATTTCCATTTAACTACTGTTTTAAAAATGTTATAATAGTTATTTGAAAAACAACAATAAAATTTGGCAGAATTTAAATATATTTTTTTTATTTATCCATTAATCCATTATATTAACATATTACATCAAGTTATTTAAATCTTTTTTTTGCATTAACTATAAAAAGTAACTACCTATACTCATACTCGGAGGAAAGCTTGAAAAAAGCACTAGATGTGGTAAAAGGTGGCGCGAAAATAAGGCAAATATGCAGAGTATATGGGGTTCCGCGATCAACTCTACAGGACCGGACTAAGAGACGTGATCCTGATAAGCCAAGAAAGATGGGACCTGACCCGTTTTTAACTGTAGAAAGTGAGAAAAGGATAGTTGACTGGTTGATTCGGTTGGCTAAATGTGGCGTTTCAATTAAAAAGCAGGAACTTCTTAATGCTGCCCATAAAATAGTTCTTGAAGAAAACATAACGACCCCATTAAGAATGGAAAACCGGGCAAAGATGGTATACATCGTTTCTTCAAATGCACCCTCAACTTTCGGCTCGAACTGCCGAGTCAATAGATAAATCACGAGCAAAATTGATTGAAAAATATATCAAATCCTGGTTTCACAAGTTGAGAGAATTTTTGGAGAGCATTGGGGCAACCGATATTTTAACATCTTCATCGAACATTTTTAATGCCGACGAAAGCCGTTTTAGTTTATGCCCGAAAACTGGAAGGGTCCTTGGACCAAAAGGGTTCAAAATTCTCTATGAAGTGAAAGGAAAACGAAAAAGAAAACATCACTGTGCTCTTGACTATTTCTGTGGATGGGCCTATTTGTCCTATATGCGTGGTTTATTCATATAAGAGGCCACCGAGAACTGTTGTTAATAGTTTATCGGACGAATGGATTCTTGGAAAATCGGAATCCGGATGAATGAGATCTGTCGTATTTTTTGATGAAAATGGCATCATATTATATTCATTATTACCAACTGCGACACATTTGAGGGGCTCAAAGCTGAAGTGGATCAAGTCCATAAATTGGAGTTTTTCACCTAAACACACAAAAATGATGTTAACCATATAAACTTTCTGTGCTGCAATGGTCCAAGTTCAGTCTAATTATTTTCGCCAATAGATGGAGCTAATACCGTTATTGCAGTGAAAATTTCTTAACAATGTTCCGTGCCATAGTGAACCAAGTCCATCATCGGCTATTTATATACTTTCTTCTAAGTCCATCATTTTTATATTGACAATTGCCACGTGCATTACCGCTTTGTTGTTTTAGAATTATCTTTGCTTAGTTTTTATGACGTTTTAGTGTTAAACATGAATTCTGAAGGTAAGTTAGGCTAATAACAATACAATAGTTGGTTACACTATATTCAACAGAAATATATTTAAGATTTCCGGAAAATAACATCTTCCGAAGTTACATTACGTCCAAATTAAGATTGTTTAGGTTGTTTGCGTGATTAAACAATCAATATTTCTTTCCAGAATGGGAATCTGAAGACGAACTACCCCTTAACCACTTTGTGCGTCCAAACCAAGCAGAAGCTAACTTCAATGGTAGGATCCCACATAACATACCATTGTATCATTTCATTTTCTCCTGGTTTCATGACTTTTTTCTATGGACTCGTTTGTTTTTTTCATCGTATTTTTAGGTCTATGGTTTTGTTCCATTGGCAGCAGTATCAAGGAAAATACTGCCAACTTTTTATTGACAAAACAATAATTCAACAAGAAGCTAGAATCTGGCAAACGAGGTGCAGAAAGATCTAGAAACGAAGCCAGCTGGGCTAAAAATAAACGAAATTCTTAACCTTTTAACTGCTCCAGACGTATAAATACGTTGTGGTTGAAATTGCTTCGGGCGTATATATACGTTTCATTCAAAAACAATATTTACAACGACAGACTGCACTATCTGTATATGTACGATAAGTTAGAACGGTGGTTGGGTAAATTTGCAGCGGCGCGGCCATGTTGTCATATATGTGGGAAGAGCTTACTCTGATTTATTTATGTAAGGCTTCAGTCTGTAAATAGTAAATATTTTAGATATGTTCTATATTGTTGTGGAGGATTCATGTTTTACCTTACAAATGATTGGGTTTTCTCTCCACTATCGTTTTGAATTGGTTATATAGAGCCTCTTCGGCTTTGGCTCCAGGATGTAAACAGCACAAATGCTAGTTTAGTGACCCTAACGAAGCTGAAATATCTAGACAACTTGAAAACAAACCTTCAACGTTTCGGGGATCAAATCTGTCCCCGTCGTCCAGATCGAAAAAATCTAAAAATGAAAATAGTTAGTAAATGTAAATAACAGTAAAAAGCTATCGCAAAAATTTGTCAAGTTTTGAATAGACTTTGACAAGATGACAATAATTGTCAAAATTTTGAACTTGAAGAGAGCTTAGAATTCAGGGTGTGGTAAAGCGATTTTTCTTCGAGAGGAAAATTCCAACAGAAAATAGGTCTTAGGAAAAAATAATCAAAAGAAGTTAGGTATGAGTAATTTTATTGAGAGTTTTAAATACGTGGAATCTCACTATTGCAGAAGTCAAATAAAGAAAAGAACCTATCTACCATGTGACCTTAATGTAAATAAACTTTACATCGATGCAGTGGATTCTTCCCTTGCTGTTAAGGAACATTACTTTCGTACATATTTTGCAACGCACTACAATATAGGTTTTGGAACTCCTATCACAGATGCATGCTCTGTGTGTTTACGATATAGGGGCGAGATAAAAAAGGAAAAAATAGGGAGAAAAAAATAACTGAATACTTTACAGAAATTACATAAACTTAAAGCGAAGTCATTTTACAAAATTCTTAAAAGTAACAGCGACGAGAGGGAAGTTTTTCTATGGGTTGTCCAAAAATCTTAGCTCTTCTAAAATTACCTGATCAGAGAGCTTATTTCTCTTCCCAATATATTTTTTACAATTTTTCGATCATAAATGGTACTTCAAATGCGAAACTTAACTGTGACACAGTAACAGCGTACGTATGGACAGATTTGGATTTGCCAAAAAAACTCAAGTGTTATTTCTGCGTTATTCCATAAATTATCCAACTATAGATTTTCCAAGGATATTGTGAACTACTAAAATGCATAAACTACTAAATAAATATCACCCTGTCCTAAGTTTGAACTTGAACTTGGAAATTATTATATAAACATTAAAGGCAAACTAAAAACAACGCGAGCAGTCAACGGGAGCGATTATGAACCTTAAACATTAATTAATAATGTTCACTTTTTTATACGTATTGATCGTTGTTATTTTCTCTAATACGAAAATATTTTAAAAAAATTGGGTAATATTGATCTAGTGCTATTATATTCTATCAAGTGAAACAAAAAATCTAGGTTGTTCTGGACTTTGCAGTCAAAGTTGCTGAATTTAGCTGCAAATTCTGTCAAGTCCATAAATAAAAACGTTTTATAGCGAAAACCGCAGCTCAAATTTTTTTCTCATGTGCTTTTATAATTAAAGAGTGTATTAGAATATACCTAAATCACACAGATAAGTAAAAATACGGTAGTAGTTGTCTGTAACAGTGTTTGACGTTTCCTGTAAATTATTATAACTGTGACTTGTCGGCTTTTGCATCTAGACCCCTCAAATACAAGATGAAAAGAAAAAGAAACTGGAATTGCAAAAAAATTTACACTTAGCGCGTGCTGAGCAAGCAAGAAGTGTTCTTCAGTCAGATCAACGAAGGGCCTCTGATGATTTTTACGTCTTTTTTTTATGGCAGTGGCACACACACTAAAGGGAGATCCTACGGCGCTCGACGAGCGGTGTGTGTGCGAAGATGTTAATTGACACGGTTCTTGAATAGTTGTAGGTTATAATTAGTGGGAAACAGATGTCCTGGAAGTGAGTTCCACAGTGATGCAGTGCGCCAGACAAAGGAGTTCTTGTAAAGCGATGTTCTAGGTGTTTCTAGTTGTACGACGAACTGGTGCGCTCTTGCCGTGTGTCGTGACTGTCTGACAGGAGTTGCCAGGGGCGGGATGATGCGGGCCAAATCCTGGAAACACCTGCCGTGAAAGTATCTGTAAAACGAGACCCAAAAAATTTCTTCCGTACGGGTTAGACTTAAAAAGAGTACTCCGCGCGATTTTCGATCCGCGGAACCTATTTCGAGAACGCTCGCCCCATAGGTTCCAAAAGTTGAAAATCGTGGTTTTCGACCCCTAAATATTATTTCGAAGAAAAACGCTTTCGTAGGTCGTTTTGTATTTAGGAGACGGTTTTTTTTCGTATTTGTCGGAAATTCGGCTTCTACCTGCTTTTGTTGACCTAAATTTCGAGCTAGCGAGTTCGTATTCGGCAGGGAAATGGAGGGCATCGGTCCGAACCCCCAACTAAAATTTTAAGTCGCTAAGTCTAAATAGGGACTCTTGGTGTCGTTCGACCTGGAGGGTTAAAGTTCGGGTTGGGGGGTTTTCGACGACGCCCAGTTCGGATCAGACCTCGGCGGGAACTTATCGCCCTTAGGTTCCGCGGTAGGAGCCGAATATAATCGAAATTTTTCGATACCGAAAATTTTCAAAGTTGAATCGTTTCCTTTCGTCCCTTGAAATATAACCCCAGATTGTCACCTAAATCGGTGGAACCTATCCGGCGAATAGGCTCCCGCGCGGTTTTTAACCGGTAGGTTCCGGTATAAGATGACCGGCAGAGTTTATATTTTCATGGTAGATGTACCACGTGGGGGGCTACCTGGAATTAAATCAAGGATGCCGGGGCTCGATTTTAAGGGGGGGTTTTGGGGGTAATATGGAAATCGCGCGGTTTTTTGCGATTTCTGGCTAAACGGGAGTTCGGAGCGAAATTCTGACGAAACGAGCCTTTGCCGCGCAGACTCTCGGTCCGCCGGTTAGTCGGTACTCCACATCCCCCGTTTCCCCAAAATTTTTCGAAAAGTGGAGGAAATCGCGAAACGTTTTTAAACGGGTAGGTTCCGGTAGAAAAAAGCAGAATTTCTGAAAACGTAAAAACCGAATTTTTATATCGACCTAACCTTCATTTTGTTCCATAGGAACCTACCTGGAACCTATCGGTTTTTTCCGATCGATTTGAAATTCGGCAGGTGGGTAGAGGACATCAAGGCCGACAAAAAAGGTTCTTTACGAAAAAAATACAATATTCTTAGTTTTCGAGAAATCGGCCGTTTAAATTCGAGAACGATCGTAGCTCGAAAACTACGCGTGATATAAAAAAAATCAGACCACCAAAAATGTGTATTTCGACGGCCTTTAGCCCGTATGTGCGTCGAATATATATATTGCCTTTTTTTTCGAAAAAAGGAGATTTATTGAAACTTTATTTTTGTTGTTGCGATTTCTGGCTAAACGGGAGCTCGTAGCGAAATTTTGACGAAACGAGCATCTGCAACGCAGAGTCTCGGTTTGCCGGTTAGTGGGTAAAGGGAATCGCTGGAGAAACTTCGAGTGCTAAAGGATCTAAAGACGAAACAGCTCAAACATCTCGGAGGTCGGAGGTCTTAGGAAGA
>MU184056.1:27838-46951 GCA_016904865.1 Pissodes strobi | reverse complement strand
AGGTGTATTGGCGAAATAAAACGTGTTACTAAAATTTATTGTTTACAATATGCTAATTCCGGACTGATAATACTACGAGAGCTACCAGTGTCTAGGAGAAAATTTGCTTTTAATTCGGGAATATATACATATGGTAAATTGGCTTTATTTAAATTAAGCGATATTAAGTTGCTGAATCTTGCATTGAGTCCGTGCGAAAATTTACGTTGCCGTTATTAAGTTCGTTCGCGGAATCTACTACAGTTGACGATCCCTCGATGCAATTAATCTGATCGTTTTCACATACGGTTTGGTTAAGGTTATTATATTCAGGATTATAATAATAATTTCAATCGTCTTCTGGAAAATCGTAACTATTTGTCTCATAATACGAACTAATTTGATTTTGATCATTTTGTATAACTTCGGGGTATTGATTTTCATCTTCGATTTTAGTAGGTGTGTTAAAATTGTGATGTATTCTAGCTTGACTAGGGGAAGTGGTAGACATATTTTCCGGTTTTTGTGGTAAATGTCTAAATTGAGAATTGGCCTGAAAATTAGGTCTCATTTGATTGAAGTAAGGTTGGTTTTGCATGAAAGGCATTGGTCTTTGATTAATTTGACCTGAGAATGTCGGTCTAACAAAGTTATTTGGAATGTTAGGGTTTCCGAATTTTGGTCTGGGTGCATTAATTGGGTTTTGAAAATTTGAATATCCAACTTGTGGTTGTGGGATGCGTGACTGTAATTAGAAATTTGTGTTTCCGAAGTTCGGCCCGTTATTGAATGTTGAAAAGGTTTAAAAGAGATCGATTGGTAGTTAGTTTTATGGTTAGCGTGTCCTGTGTTTAGTGGTGTTATTCTTTGATTGGTTTTAAAAGATTGTGTGTTTAAGTTACTTAATCTATTTTGACTATACATAAAGTTTTCTTCTTCGATAACTAGGGACATTGCTTTCTCTAAAGAGTCAGGATTTCTTAAGCGAATATTATTTTGTAATTGACCACTAAGGCCTTTTGTAACAGTTCGATTTTGCCAATTTTACAATTTCATTTATATGCCGCATTTAGGAAAAAAAATGAGGCTGTATTTTGCACGCATCGGTTTATAATTCTAAATTTATTAATTTGATTTGCTTGAAAATGCTGTTTTCCTAATATGAATTAACTATATTTTAGGTATAGATTAGCTATATATTCGTATTAGCTTTTAGTTGATAAGCGATGTATGTACCTTATTATTAAGATAACTCGGCTTGATTTGCATTATATTATCGTAAACAGCCAGCGAATCGATTTATATTTTTAAAGAATTCTGTTAACCTGCAAATACGTTGCACTTGACTTATTGAACCATAATTTAATTTCAGTTTGAATATTCTATTACCTTTTGAGAACCCTAGGTTGATGTTCCGGAGATCGTTTTTGGACCTCTGCTTTAAATATATTTCTCGTTCGGTACAGCTGACCAGTTTTTTTGTAAGGTTTATGCCAAATAATAGGGATGGGCTACCTATCGCGCGTTTTTCATTCTCGATTTAGATTTTTGAAGGTTTATCATTCCTATTAGAGCATTTCCTAGTATTTCTGGAAGAATGTAATTTTAGCTCACTATTCGTGGCTTCCGCAGTCATTTATCATCATAATAAGCGAGAATTAATGCGCTTATTTTCTTAGAATTATTCGTTGTATCCAATCACTCGTCATATTTTCAGCCCATCACTACTCGTGGCGCAGGATTTAATCTCGAAGGCGAATTGACGGAGAGGACGGTCCTTTGCTAGTTTGACCGGAACGTAAGACGAACGCTTTAAGTATTGTGATATAACACAACCCTTTTGATAAGGGATTTATCGTGTCGTTTCTGTTTGTGTTTTAACACGACCGATTTTTCGGGCTCTACAAGCTGTACTAGGTAAGCATTTTCTCTGGATTCCTTTTTCTGTGGCCTATGAAGCACGTGACCGCCATGTTGCTAAATTTTTTTGTTTCCATTATTTATAGCGGCTTCCACGTTCGTCCCATAAGACCGAGACCGTCGAATCTCTCCTAATCCACCCTCAAGTACGAGTTCGAGGTAAATATCGCTACCATTTTTGCCTAAATTAATGAAATTGATTGCTTATCTACCTTTTATTTTTTTTTGTGCACATAACGCCATTTGCTTTTCCCATATGTTATCTTATCTACTCCATTTTATCTGATCCGAATTTTTATTTTAATGCAACTTTAATTTTGATCATATGGGGAAGTTTATATATTCTTTTAGGGGTGATTCATACCTATCTTTTTATATTCAAGTTGCCTGAACCTTAATATCTTTTTTATTTGCTTTATTGCACTGCAAGTCCATGGTTTTTTTTGTCTGGGAAAATTTGTTTTATAAAGATGTATTTATGCAAAGAGGGAGGGGGTCTATGATTTTTATTAACGTAAGGGGGCTTCATTTAATGCGTACTGGATTATTTCAGGGTTTTTCTGGTGCGCCAGAAGTTCAATAATTATAGAACTATAACTTGTTCTGAAGGGCCAGAAGCACGTCCACAACTTTTTCTCTGGAAGGTCAGAAGCGTTACTGAAGGGCCTTAACTGGTGGTTCCCGCACTAGAGGCCATCGACAGAGTTCAACGACGGGATTTGGGTATAAGTTTGGTGTCTCATTGTTTCTTATGTTTACTCTTCATTTGCTTTTATTCATATAAATCAGATATAACCGCTCTGAATTTTATCTTTTTATCATATGAATCAAGCTAACCATAGTTTTAATCTAATCTGGTGCTTTTATTAACTTCTCAAGTTTTTTTTAATCTAATCATTGTGTCCGCTCATTGCGGCATATTATCACCATCAGTGCAGCTATTAGCGCACGCATACCTAGTTGTAAGAAGTTTAGTCTGGGTCAAGTGATCACTTTGATAAGTAGTGTTTAGTGCATTTAGTGATAAGGCATATAGAACCGAGGTTTTCCAACTGAATTGGTCTCTGTACGTACAATCTTCATATTGTACTCTGTTTATTTTATTAATTACTTTAACAGTCATTTAATATTCTTTTGTCTACTCAACTTTTTCTCCAGATGGATTGTTGCTGTGTTTGCAAAAAAAAGGATTTAGTAGCAAATATAGTGTCCATTAAATTTTTAGATTGTGTTTTCTTGATAGGTTAAGTTGGTTGATTATAGTGCCATAATTATTCGATTTTTTTTTTGATAGTTTGAAATTAAGTACGAAGAACCGGTTAATTTTATGAGCGAATCTAGCCACTCGGTACAACACCAGCCGAGCTTTTTCCGTTTAGCTGGCTAGAACGGGTGGCGCACAAACGACCCCACGACAGGGGCCGGTAATTGTAACGCGACTCATTATCATAACTTTGCATATATATCATTTTTTCATTTGTAGAAAAATCATCACTTTGATTAAGTTTAGAAATAATTAGAATTTAGAATTAATTGCACACGCATGCCAAAATTGTATGGTGTTTCCGTTTTATGAGGAAAAAGAGAAACTAGATCTTGCACCAGACAATCGATATTTCTTTGGTCACCAAAACAAAGTTTTAAAGCGTCTTTAATTAAATCCTGTTGGCGCATAATTGATCTTCTTTATAATTCTTTAAATTAGACATATATTTTCGTGTTAAATTTGTATTCGCACAAATCAGGGCATAAAAAACCGTGCGCAATCGCCAATACGGTAATTCAGAAGTACGGCAGTAACGGTCACGGAGTCGTCGATTAGTTTTTCATCCAAGTTTTGGCAGCAAAATTAAGGCCAGTGATTCAAAATCGTAATAAGGACCTTTGATGGTATCTGCGGAAGTTGGTGGATAGAGGAGTTTGAGAAACAAGGGGATCCCCGAGATAAGCGTGGTAAGTGCCTTGTACTCATCTTCCATTGCAATTTGTGTGTGTCGGAAACAATTACCTATGGATTTATTTTCTTTCTTGTCATAAATGTGAGCGCGTAGAATATTTTCCCTAACGATACAGTCCACAATTTTTTTTCATTTACGTGCTAACATTTTTGGTCGCTTCTCACCATATCGAGATTAGCTAAATTGTTTGAAAATATTTCAAATATCAAAATTCCAATCAATCACATTTCGTTCAGTGGTTTCGTCTCCGCCGTGGACTGCGTTATTTTTAGATTTCCAAATATGTCGCGATATTTGCTGCTACAACATTAGTCCGGGTCTTTACGCTGCGTTTTTGACTATTTAAGCGTTACGCTGCAACCTTCTTCAAACGGTTTAAACACGTTTTCTATTTACTAAAATACTTTCTACAGTAAAATAACCTGTATTGACCATCAAGTTTACCATTAATTTATTACCTATTATTTCAAAGAAATGTCTGAAATAAAAAAATTAAGCTAAAAGAGGCATTTATGCTGTGGTAGTTTACCGACCGGCTCAAAAAGATGTTACTGCTCTCGAACAATTTGATGTTAGATATAGTGACTTAAAAGAAGCTTAGGATAGGTTTCAAGAGCTTCATAATGAAATTATCATGCTTACAACTGAAGATAAAGACTGTCTTGCACAAGATAAGGTCAGAAAAGACGCTTATCAGTATTATTACGATTGCAAATTAATTTTTAATCAGATTTCTAAGCCTATTTCTTCTGGAACTTCTGTCAGTGGCAAAAAGTCAGGTTAAAGTTGAAGCAAGTGTAAAACTTCCTATGCTCACTATACCTACCTTTAAAGGAGATCAAAAACTTTGGCCTACCTTTTTCGATTTATATAAGAAACTTATACATGAGAATGTGAATTTGTCAAATGTCGGGAAATTACAGTACATCTTGTCGTATCTCGAGGAAGAGCCTTTAAAGTTGCTTAGTGGTATTTCAATTACTAACGATAATTACAACATTGCTTACGATAAATTGGTTAATCGTTACCAAAATAAGCGTCTTTTTGGCATCATATGCTTTAAATGCTATTATGGCAGTTACAAATTATAGTGTCAAATATTTCAGAGCACTTTTAAATACATTTTCAGAATCTTTAGCAGCCTTAAAGGCCCTTAAATTTAACACAGATCAGTGGGATTTTGTACTCTTTCATATGCTTTTAGAAAAATTAGACATTACCACACGTACTAATTTCGAGATTCAACATAGCACAGGGGCAATCCCAAGTTATAATAATTTGTATCAATTTTTAGAAAATAAATGCAAGGCTCTCGAGTCTGTACATTTAACAAACACCAAATCAAATAAAAATATCCCAGCAAATTTAAAAATTTTAAATTTTTCAAAGAATTACAATAAAACTGGTTCACCATTTTCGCTTTGTAATAAGGTTCCTGCAGACATACAGGGCTCGAATATAAGTTACTATTTGTGTAAAGAACACCATGTGCTTTCCAAATGTTCAAAATTTTTTGAAAAATCGCCAAGTGATAGGACGGCTTATGCCAAACAACATGTTTATGCCTCAATTGCTTGCACCATTCTCATAATGTACAAAATTGTAATTCTTCTTATCGCTGCCGCACTTGTCGCTATCGACACCGTTCTGTTTTACATATTTCTAAAAATGCAGATCAAAATTCGAGTGCAGTCAATGATTCTTCGAATAATGTCACTCAGGATAACCAAGGAATCTCTTCTACTGTAAAGCATACGCCATCTACTCTTGCTGGAAATACTTTCGCTTCTCAGAGCACAGTCCTCTTAGCCACTGCTGTCGTTGAGATTTGCGATGGAAGAGGAGCCTATCAAACTATCCGTATTTTAATTGATTCTGGTAGCCAGTCCAATTTCATAAGCGAAAAATGTGCACGCCGTTTAAACTTAATTCGACGTCAATTTTCTACTGCCATTTTAGGGCTAAATCAGATGTCCTCCTTTTCATCTAAAGGGATGACTCATTGTACAATAAAACCAAAAAATCTCTCAGAACCTACTTTTTCCTTTGATGCAATTGTTGTTCCAAAACTCTGCTTAGATATGCTTTACTTACAAAATAAAGACTGGGAACACTTGAGCGGATTAAAACTTGCCGATGAGAAATGTTTCTTGTCAAGCCCTGTAGATTTACTTCTCGGAGCAGAGATATTTACACAAATTCTTCGAAATGGCCGAATTGTAGGTGCTGTAGACCAACCTACAGCCATCGAGACAGTTTTCGGCTGGGTTTTGCTAGGTAGAATAAATAATTCCACCAACACTACTTTGCAAATCAAGACCTTTTTTACAACGTCAGAGGTTCCACTTGAGATAAGTATTCCAAAGTTCTGGGAAATCGAACAAATCCCATCAAAAACATTTTTTTCTCCAGAAGACATTAAATGTGAAAATATTTTTCAACAAACAGTCACTAGAGATTCTTCCGAAAGATTTGTCGTTTCTCTTCCCTTTAAGAATTCCGAACCGGAATTGGGCGATACTTACGTATCAAATGAATGTTTATATTTTAAGAGATCAATTTGACCCCAGCGGCGGTATTCGGTAGCAAGTTTATCCGGCGCGTCTAGTGTTAAAGGGTCGGTCAAATTCTAATAAAAGGTTAAAAGAACATATAAGTTTTTTGTCCATACAAGTCAGATCTAACAAAAGAAGATTGTTTAATGTTTAAAAACAAATCTTTAGTAGTTCCAAAAACTTTTCAACGCGAAATGTTAAATCGTATTCACTATAGTCATTTAGGAGTGAACAAATGTGTTAAATTGGCACAAGAATCCTTATTTTGGCCAGGTATGGTTGATCAAATTAGACAGAAAATATTACTTAAAAAAACTTTTTTTGCCGTGCATGTTAATAAGTCTAAAATTAGTGTTTGGGTTTCAAGGGGTTTTGGTGATTTGGGTAATGTAAGCAGTTTTTTCCAGATGCACGAATCATCAGGTGAGCATTTGCGTTGTGCAGTTGGTTTTCAAAAACTAAGATTAAATTTAACTACCATTCAAGATGCGTTAAGAGAAAATTCTAGGTTATCTATTGAAAAATATAACCAAAAAGTTCAGCTAAATCGGCGTTTTATGCAATTACCTATCCGTGCTACGGTACTTAAATAAACAGGACCTAGCCTTTCGTAGCCATCGCGAAGGCGAGTCATGGCGGCAATTCCAAAGAATTTTCAGCGGACTATATAGCTATTAGTCCCGCAGACATTCAAAAACAATTCAAAATGAACTAATTGATTGTATCTCTGATTATATATATATTTTTTTTATGGCAGTGGCACACACACTAAAGGGAAATCCTATTGCGCTCAACGAGCGGTGTGTGTGCGAAGATGTTGATTGACACGGTTCTTGAATATTTGTAGGTTGTAATTAGTGGGAAACAGATGTCCTGGAAGTGAGTTCCACAGTGATGCAGTGCGCCAGACAAAGGAGTTCTGGTAAAGCGATGTTCTAGGTGTTTCTAGTTGTACCACGAACTGGTGCGCTCCTGCCGTCTGTCGGGACTGTATGACAGGTGTTGCCAGGGGCGGGATTATGCGGGCCAAATCCTGGGAACATCTGCCGTGAAAGTATCTGTAAAACAGAGACATCTCGGCCACATGTCTGCGATGTTCCAGACTATCCAGATTCCGGGTCAACTCCGGATCGCCGACGAGACGCACAGCCCTCTTCTGAATGGAATCCAGCAGCTTTAGGGTATGCTTTCACCCCAGATATGTGAGCAATATTCTAAGCACGGTCTTATTTGCGCTTTGTACAGCAAGAGCAACTGCTGCGGTGTATAGAGTTTCTTGTTGCGAAATAGCGCACCAAGCTTCTGGGAGGCTGATTTTGCGATGTTAGCAACATGGTCATGCCATGACATATTGCTGTTGACCGAGACACCCAGCAGCCCGATTGACGAGGATGAAGGAATGGTCGATCCTGCCATAATGATGTCAGGGCCCGCTGTATTGGCCCTCTTAGTAAACGTTGCTGCTTGGGTCTTTGCTGCATTGAACTGGACCAAATTTCGGTCGCCCCAAGTTTGAACTTTCTCCAGGTCTTGATTAATTGCTGTAATCTGCTCCTGTCTGCGGTGATGAGTCTCAGTCGCTGGTAAGGGTTTTTCTGATCTAAAGTGGGAGACAAGGGTACTGTCATCTGCAAAACTGTAAACAGGATTATTCGTTTCGATCAGCAGGTCATTAATATAGATGAGGAACAGAGTTGGTGAAAGTATTGCGCCCTGAGGCACGCCCGCGTTGATGGTGAATGTGTCCGAGATGTGTCCATCGACTGCAACATGTAGGGATCGGTTCTTAAGGAAACTGGCCAGCCAGCTGCAGAGAGAGGCGGGCAGTCCCAAGGACGGCAGTTTGTTGAGCAGTCCGTCATGCCAAACTCTGTCGAATGCCTTTGAAATATCCAACGCAATCGCTCGAGACTCTCCGTAGTTTTCAATTGCCCTACTCCATATATGAGTGACATAGGCCAATATATCTCCTGTCGATCTCTCTTTGCGAAAGCCGTATTGATTATCGCTGATTATTCTGTTGCTCTCGAGGTACTTGAGTAGTTGCTGGTTGACTACACGTTCCATGACTTTGGAGATTATTGGAAGCAAGGCAATTGGGCGATAGTTTGAGAGCGTGGTTTTCTTGTCTTTTTTTGGAACAGGTTGCACTCGAGCAACTTTCCAAGAGGATGGGTAAATCCCTTTTCTGTAAGAAAGAGAAAAAAGACTGGAAAAAACGGGTTTTAGTTCGTTGGCGCAGTTCTTTAGCACGATGGCAGGTATTCCGTCCGGTCCTGATGCCTTTTGCGTATCTAGTTCTTTAAGGATTTTGCGAATATCACGATGAGAAAACTTGACTTCTGCCATGGTGGTGTTGATGTTCGGTATAGTGGGGAGAGTCTTGCCTTGGGGCACGTCTAAGGTAGAGTGCGGTAGTGGCGAGCATGTTTGTTTTTTCCTTGGCTGTAGTCGCCGTGATGCCACGTTCGTCCGTCAAAGGTGGGAGAGACGTTTTTGTAAAGTTGTTACTTACTGCCTTTGCTACCCACCAGAAATTCCTGGAACCACTGGGGCATTGCAAAAGTTTATTCCTGATCCTTTGATTGTGTTTGTCCTTAGTTTCGTCGGTCACACGTTTGCACTCGTTTCTCTCTTCGATAAAGTAATTGCGATTTTCAGCGGTCTGATTTTGCTGCCAGTACTTATAGGCTTGCGGTTTCCTTCCTACAGCTCTTTCGCATCTTTTGTCGAACCAGGGCTTTCCTTTTGATGGTAACTTGATGGAATTTGGGATGTATGCTTCCATTCCTGAGGAGATTACTTGCATGATCTCTTCGCAGCAGTCTGACGGGTCGTCAGTGGCAAAGCAGACGTCGAGCCAAGGAAAATCTAGGTAGAACTGCCTTAGATCGTTCCAGTTTACAGAATTGTAATGACAGATTTTGCGAAGCAATGGTGGATCCTTCTGTATGAGTGGCAATGCACAAACCGTTGTAATAAGTTTGTGGTCGGAGGTACCTAATGGCGGACCAACTGTAACCTTGTACTGGCCAGGATTGGTGGTCAGAAAAAGATCCCGGAGGGCGGCGAATTCGCCCCTCTCTGAGATTCGAGTTGGTTCGTCTACAAGTTGAGTAAGCCCGCAGCTGATGGCAAATGCTTGAGCTTCTTTACCTTCGTTGTCGGTCTTGTTGTGATGTTTAAGCCAGTCGGTGTTGTGGGCATTGAAGTCTCCCAGAACGATTATTTCTGAACTGGGGTGATCGACATGTATTGAGTCAAAAGTGGTAGCTAGTGTTGAGAAAAAGCTTTGGTAGGCTCTATCGCTCGGAGGGCGATAGAGACAACATATAAACTTGGTTAATCCCTTGGCGGTGAACTTGAGCCACATGACGTAAAGGGTGTTCGATTCGAGTGTTTCCTCGCGGTGACATGAAAGGTCGCTTCAGACAAAAAGGCTAATTCCGAACTTATATCTAAATCGGGTATATAAGTCGTAACCAGGATAGAGGTAGTTCACTGTTGTTGTTGTAGAACATACTTGTGTTTCTGTAAGGGCTAATATGTGTGGTCTATTTGCTTGTAGATGTTGGTGTACCGAATTTATGTTTGTATTTAGGCCTCTTATGTTGCAGAAATCTATTCTAAATTGGTTCGGTATTTTTGCTGTCTGTGAAATGCGGAATGAAGGGCTCCCAGGGCCACCCAGCGCCCGGAGATCCGAATGGCCGGGGAGTTTACTTCCGGAATATTTTGATCCTGGAAGCACCATCATGTCCATATATTCCTACTGTGGAACCCGGGACCACCAGCGCGGAAGCAGAACGTGATTTGGGAAAACCACTTAGCGCCTCCCAATTCTGGTGGGGTGGTCTTTCACCGGCCGATGAGAGTAGGCTTATGCATCTACCACCTAGGGCCGCTTCCACTTCGAAGCATCGGCCTCAGACTCATTCCTTCCAGTCTTTTATCGAAAAAGAAATCAAAGAATGTGATTATATATCAATTCAGATTGACACCACAGGCATTTGCCAAAAATCACAGTGCAGTGTAATTTTTAGATACGTTGTTCCAGAAGGTATAGTAAAAGATATTTTTAGGTGTTTTTGACGTTAGTTCGGACCGAAGTGCTGACATTTTATTAAATATTGTATTAAGTTGTCTTGATAAAGATGATTGTAGGTCAGTGAATAGCGGGACATTTAAATTAAATTAAAAATTAAAGAAATAATTCCGCAAGCTATCTTTGTGCATTGCTTAGCACATCGTTTGAACTTGGTGTTACAACAGAGCTGTTCCAACATTTCAAGATGTCGGATGGTGTTTGCGAACGTAAGCGGGCTGCTCGCTTTTTTTCATCCCTCCGCGTAACGCACTTATACGTCGACAGTGTCATGGATTGCCTACCACAGTGGTCACACGGAGGTCATCATATTCGAGAATTGTATTAATTATTAGTAATGAATAATTAAAACAAGTATTTGCGGCAATTGTAAATGAAGGGCGTAGTGATCAAATCACACTAAGACAATGTGAAGGCTTTTTTTAAAGAAATGTGGATTTTGAATTTGCCATAGGGAAGAGAGGGGAATGGCGGCCTTTGAGGTAGTGCCAGCCACTACGTTTCTCATATTCAGAGAATATTTTTAAGTTTAAAGCATGTGCTGCCATCTAGTCAAACGCTGTGGTAGACGCCTTTTAAACGGTAATCAGCTGTTGAACGCCGGCAACAAGTTAGAGCGAAATTTGTAAATGGGGCTGCTGTGTTATAAGAAATTGGGGTTTTTAAAGGTAGGTAATTTTTCCTAAAGTTAAATAAACATTTTAAATACAGAAATTAATAGCACAGGATGTCTACCGTCTAATGAGTTTGAGTATTAGTGCCAACCTTAAGTGGTCCGCACATATTGATTCTTTAACAAAAAAGCTTTCTTCTGCCTGCTTTGCAATTCGATCGGTTTCGAAGGAACTAAATCTGTCTACTGCCAGGCTCACTTACTTCTCTTTGTTTGAATCTCATTTTCGCTACGGCCTTCCCTTTTGGGGCTGCTGTAACACCGAGCAATTTCGTACCATTTTCAGACTTCAAAAGAGAGCAATTCGTTATTTATTTGGTCTTAATGGCAGAGCTAATTGCGAATACTACTTTAAAAAATATAAAATTCTTACGCTTCCTGCTTTGTTTATTTTAGAAACAACTTGTTTAATACGCAAATATCGAACCATATTTCCCGAAAGGCCACAACATGAGTACTCAAGAAGAAATTCGAGTCAGGACATCTACCTTCCTTTTCCCTCCTCTGAATTAACAAAAAATTCTACTCTTTATAATTCCAAGAAGTTATACAATACACTCCCGCTACATCTTAAATCCATCCCTACATTTGCTAAATTTCGTGAAAAAACGAAGGCTTAGCTACTAGAAAGACCTTATTATTCTATAAATGAGTTTTGCGTGAATTAGATTTTATTTTTTCCTCCATTAATTTTCTTGGGCTTCATGTGCGGCGGTGAATTTTTTTTTTATATTATATATATTTTTTATAATAGGTATAGGATTATCTTTTTGACGAATTAGTGATTTTTCGGATATACAGGAATTGCACAAAATTAAATACCTAGCTATCAATTTTAGTCATGTTTTGTTTACTTTTCCTCGGTATTTTCAACTCTGCAGCATTTGCGTTTTGCCTGAGTCAAGTTCACCGACATGACCTTCCTTATTTTTTCAAACAGCACGTTTCGTTATAATGTATTGTTTAATATTTTGATAACACTGGGTTTCTTTACCCTATGTTTTGTGTACTTCCTGTGGATCTAGTTCAACTGCTTATGATGTTCTGTAATATAGTTTTTTTGTTAAATCGTGACCAATTTCAATTTGAAAATTGCTTGTTCTATTTTTATCGTATATATTATTGTATATATTAAGTTTTGTTTTGTTTTGTATTTGCCCTACTATGGTTAGTTTATTTATTTTAGTTAGCTTTGTCCATAAAATTTATTTGAATTTTTCTGTGGCAATAAAGCATCCTTGACTTTGACTTTGACTGTAAATTAAAAAATTACAACATCCTAACCTCACTTTTTTCTACACTTTGAAATGCCGTTCTTTGCCCGGGGGGTATTACGGACAATATGCATGGGGTAATCACGGCCGGTCGGTATTACCTCCAGTTTATGACGATTTATTTGTTTGTATTTTCAGATGCCCCGTAAATATATCAGGAAAACAAATAAGGCATCCTAGAATGCTGAGGATTTAAATCGAGCCTTAGATGCAATAAATAATGGTGTTCCATTGAGGAATGCAATAAATAATGGTGTTCCACTGAGGGAAGTTTCTAGACGTTTTAACATTCCTCGCAGTACTCTACAAGATCGTCGTAAAAACGGAATAAGGTCTGGACCAACTCTAGGCCGAAAGCCAGTATTTTGGCCCCAAGAAGAACAAGAATTGGTGACGCAGATCATTAAACTATCAAAAGTTTTTTTTTTGGAATAACACCAAGCCAGATTAAACAATGTGCATATGCCTATGCAAGCAAAAACAATATGAAAAGCCAATTTCAAATTATACGTGAGGCCGCAGGAAGAGATTGGCTTCAAGGCTTTTTGGGCAGACATCCCGTGATTTCGTTAAGAAACCCCGAAGCTACTAGCGTTAATCGAATTACTGCTTTTAACAGGGCGGAATTTACATTATTTTATGAAAATCTTGAAGAATTTATGGATAAATATGTTTCCACAGACCATGAAACCGGGATCACAACGGTCCAAAGGCGTAATAAGATCTACGCTGAGACAGGCCAAAAAGAGTAGGCTTTGTTACAAGTTGGGAGAGAGGAAAAACGACAACGGCTCTATGCGCTTTTAGTGCTTCAGGTACTTATGTACCACCGATGTTCATTTTTGCGCGTAAAAGAATGGCGCCACAACTTAAAAAAAAAATGGCCCACCAGGAGCTACGTACGTGTGTTCTGACAACGGATGGATTAATCAGAATTTGTTTGTGGAGTGGCTACAATATTTCCGGGATTTTGTAAACCTTTCTTTAAAAGCTGCCTATAACTCTGAATGCAGCACCTATATGCGTAGTCACCCACGTGAAAAAATAACCCCAAATGAGATTGCGGAGATTTTTAATCAGGCCTTTTGTCGAATCGCCACCCCTGAAAAAGCTACAGGGATTTTTCCGTTAAACCCAATGTCTTTTCCGATGATGACTTCGTAGCTGCTGAAAATGTAACTTTGGTAAGGAAAGAGATTCTAGAGCCTATAAATGACCCCCCGCCTGTAAATGACCCAGAACCTGTAATAGGTCCAGAGCCTGTGAATCATCCAGAACTTGTGAATCACCCAGAGTCCATAAATGACGTCGTCCAGCAGAACGAAAGAACCAAAATATCATTCAATGAAATTCTTCCCATTCCTGGTCTTTCAAAGACAAGATCTGAGAGGCAACAAATAAATAAAAATAGCAAACAACACTCTCAAATAATTACATCGAACAAATAAATAAAAATAGCAAACAACACTCTCAAATATTTACATCGACCCCAATGAAAGACCTTATAGAAGAAAAGGAAAAAAATAAGCGGCTACAATCAAAAAGTGCAAGGGTAGATAAAGCAAATAAGAGTGTTTTTGAAGATCCCGGATCGTCCAAACAAAACATTGGAAACCCAAAGAAGATGAAAATGCTCAAGCCTAGAGTAAAATCCAAAAGAACCAAAAAAGATGTCATATGTAAAACAGAAAGATTATTTTCCAAGCGAATCTGGTGATTCAGATGATGACAAGGAAGTTAACAATGACGCTTGTTTAATCTGTGGTGAGTTCGGAAGAAACAATAGATTTGACTAAGGTGTGTGATATGTGGCGAATGGGCCCACAAAGCTTGTTCTAACGATAATAAGAAATCTTTTATATGTGATTTTTGTAACTAAATGATTAGTAGAGGTAATAACGGCCGTGGCCGGAATTCCCCCAATAGTGTGGGTAATGTCGGTCATTTAATTTTTATTTTTTTACTTTGTAAATTGAGTTTAACTTTGCTTTAGCTAAAATAAAGTCTTCTGTTTTGTACTAATAGGTTTTATCTTCATTTTGAGATGGTTAACGGATCCTCAATGTAAAAGATAATAATATAGTTGCAGAAATTGCTTAAGGGGCCGCCATTGCTCCCCTCTACCCTACTTTTTCTTATTTTTAGTGACATATTCGCCATTGTTGGTGTACTGTTTGATGTCCCCCAAAAAAATCTTTTGATATTAAGTACAGTATATCACAAATTGACAAGTTCTAAGAATTTATAAAAGGGAAAAGAAATGAAAGCGATTTTTAAAATATCTTCGACTTGGCATTGTCACGAGCCTTACCATCTAGCAAACATCAAGAAGGACGAAGTGCTGTCAGAGTTACATACACCGATGATCAAATTTTCAATAAATATAAAGTTTTATTTTACTTCATATTAATATTTTAATGCAAATTACAACAAGATTTGAAGACATTGGAAAAATAAAATTTGTCAGTTTATTAGATATAAAAAACTTTAAATATTTCGCTGAAAACTTTCCTATGGACATACGATTACAGAATTTAAAAGAATTTTATGCAAATATTTTTACGGATATAGTCAAACACGGTCTTATCGTGCGGGTCCAAAGGTCACATTTTTCATTAAATGTTATTCCTTGACCTATTTTATACGCAAAATCTGCCACGAATGAAGTTTTTACTGACAATTGTGACCTTTGGACCCGCACGATAAGATCGCTTTTGACTATACCAAACTTCATCGGTTAAAAAGCGAGTTAGAGTTAATTTATGCTAGCGAAGAATATCACGGAAGTGATCCTCAAAAGGTACTGAAAGTATTAAGTGACAATAATGATATTTTTAACCCAGATATGCCTGACGTCCTACATGTAGGTCGACGGTTTAAATAACCCACCAAGAATTACCTACTGTACATAAATCGCTCCGCAGCATTACAATAGTGCACGGTGTTGTTAAAGTTTAATCGGTTCCATTACGAAAAATGAAGCCCTGTGACGTGAATTTTCTTGGGTTAGTAATTAGGTATTACATGTTGTTTCAGAAATGTTGTTATAAGAAGTTGGAGGTTAATAGTAGTACGACTCTCTGTTGGCCTTCGCGTGAGCAATTCAGCCAGTAAAGACCCTGTCCGGGCTTAGCAAGAGCTGGAGCGACCCTTCCAGATTGGTTACACCTTGGTGGACAGAGATCCTATTTTTAGACCCTCCAGTATGTCGAGTATATACTCCTGGAGGCTCCGACTTGTACATGCACGGCTTGTTTTAAGGTTCGAACACCACCGGCTGGACATTCACACACATATAAATCTTGTACATGCACGGATTTTTAAGACTCAAGCCCCCGGCTGGACGTCCGATTCTTCCTCGGGGAATCAAAGCGGTCCCCAAACGTTCACCACGCGCCCCCCAAAATTAATTACTCGTGATATTAGGATATGTTGCTTTTTGATACGGGGTTACTCATAAAATCTAACAAATAATAAGGGTAAACCAATACCAGAGTTAATAATTATTCTGGAAAGTTGCCAAATACTATTAAAGAAGAAAATTGTTCTCAGTTTGTTCAGCTTAATCTGCTTAACGCATGATCAGTATCTTATTAAATCTGGCATGTATGTTTGGCTCCCGTGCCAATACAATTTAAACCTTTTCTTTTCAAGAATTCATGATCACCATCGATTTGTAAAACATATATAATAATATTGAAAGATGGCGGCGACTAACGCTGAGTCGAAAAATAGTGGAAAAGTAAAAATGTTTTTTTGAGTGCTGCAAAACTAGACAAAGCAGTTACATAGTGTGCGGAAAAATTTATCATAAATCGTGTGCAGAAACCAGACTGATCTGCTGTGACGAAAACATAACCTCTGCAGTCAACACAATATCAAAGCCAGAGGTACAAATATCAGAGTTGCGTAAACAACTGATTTATAGGGATGAAAAAATAGAAAATCTTGAAGAAAACGGAAGAATGCAAGAGCTGACTGTAGCCAGAACATCAAACCTGGAAATTGAGGTTGCATATTTGGAGAGATTGGTCGAGGAAACCACTAACAAGAACATCCTGAAAGAAAACAATCGCCTATTACTGGAGCGTATAAGGCATTATGAGTCGGTTCCTACATCTGAA
Source organism: Pissodes strobi (assembly GCA_016904865.1). Lineage (NCBI taxonomy): Eukaryota > Metazoa > Arthropoda > Insecta > Coleoptera > Curculionidae > Pissodes > Pissodes strobi. The sequence goes on along the minus strand of MU184056.1, from coordinate 30,363 downwards.
AGACAAAAATCATCCTCTCATACCCGCCCTGAGGTAAATAAATCGGGAAAATTTGAAAAACAAATGTATCGGGAAAATTTGAAAAACAAATAAATAACAAAATGTATTTGGAGAAAACTGTAGTTTATTCAGCTAGTTTTAAAAATAAATATACAATATTGCATACTTTTGGAAAGCCTAGAAAATGCCTAGTTTAACTAGTTAGAATTATACAGGGTGATCCATTAAAAAAACATATGTTTGCTTAACTTTAAAACGGATGGCGTAAGAAATAGACGAACTACGTCACTGGATTCTACGGAAAAAATTCTATAAGAATACATGGATTTTCAGCTATCTAATAAGTTAAAAGACAACTGAGATTGTCAACAGTGATGATTTTTAAATTCACCCGGTATTTCAAAAACCAAGAAGGCTATGAAATTTTTGTTGACGGCATGCTTAGTTTCACAAAAAAGTAGCACAGTGTCGCCAAAATCGCAACCCTCTACCCTTAAAATTAAGTGAGATACCCCGTAAAAGTGTCGAAAAATGGACACCCTGTACAACGAATTAGGTTGTGAAGGTCTTAAAAGTAGGTATTAAATATTTACCCTGAACCATCAAAAAATCAAAAGGTTGATTTTTCAAAACAGATAATTTTTTAAATGGGATACACGGTATTTTCTTTCTTTGTTCGATAGGTAATATTTTCCTATCTTCAGTCTCTTTTATTCTATTATTCATTTTTTTTACCTCTGTATATTTTCAGTTTAACATAAAATATTATGGTTCAAAGCAGCAACAGCGTCTGTTCCAGAGTGGGCGGCTGAAATTCCTGGATAGGGCTAGTTGTGGGCTCTATCGACACTGTGGCAGCGGAAGATTTTATTTAAACAACGGTGGCGCACATAGTCCGAGTCAAATAGATTACACAAACTCACCAACCCGCACGGCAAGCGTGGTGGGTAAATGCCAACCCCCTTTTAATTATGAAAACACCAAGAAATGATGGGCCCCGAGTTCCCAGCGACCCGCAACTCACCAGCCACGGCAACGGTCTGAGAAGAGAGCGGGTCAGGGGTGCTAAGAATCACTGGGTTACCGAAGGTTGCCAAAGAAAACGACTAGAAATAGCAACGTATATTGCACGAACCCTTAGAACTGATGAAAAGTTGGAAGAAGAGCTCAAGCACATCAAGTGGGACATTATTGCACTCTGTGAAACTAGGCGTCCAAGAGAAAAGTGCACCGTACTGAAATCTGGCCATCAGTTGTACGAAAATAACTCGGACACACATTCTCATATCGGAGGCGTAGCATAGCGATCCTGATACATCAACAGCTAAAGCACCTTGTGACTAAAATGACGGCAATATCGAACCGCGTCATATACATCATTATCAAGCTTAGTGAAAGATATAGCCTACAAGTCATCCAAGTATACGCCCCTACCAGTGCATCTGATGGAACCGAAGTCGAACAATTCTATGAGAATATCACCACAGCTTTAAGATCCGAAAAAGTAAAGTTCCGAACTGTTATAGGCGATTTTAACGCAAAACTCGGCAAAACGCAACAAGAAACTATCGACAACGTAGGAAACTTTGGAACAGGAGAAAGGAATGACAAAGGAGAGATGCTCCTAAATTATTTGCAAAACGAAACCTTATTCTGCATGAATAGCTTCTTTCAAAAACCGATCCAACGTGAAGAACCAAATAGATTATATTCTTGTAAATAACAAACATATAGTTACAGACGTTTCTGTCCTCAACAAATTTAACACCGGAAGCGATCATCGACTTGTACGAGCCACAATCATCATCAATACCAAAGTCGAAATAACTAAACTAATAAAAAACAGAACCCATACAAATATCGATGAACAGCTGAAACAACACCAGACGCAGAACGAGCAGGAGCTTTCATCACGCTTTGCTACAGAGAACCTGCAAAATATCGAGTTAGAAGAGTTGGCAGATAAAATTGTAACCAGCATTCATACCGCTAAGAAAAAAGTATGCGCACTTAAAAAAGAACCCAAAAACCCCAAAATTAGCCAAAATAATCTTAAGCTAATTGAAAAGAGAAGAACCCTAAGTCGTGAATCTACCGAATATAGACAGCTTAATACAGAGATAGCCCACCATATTCGAAGAGACATAAGAACGTACAACACCCAAACGATCAAGCAGGTTATAGAAGATAACTCGAATATGAAGTTTCTAAAAAAATCGCTGTCGCGGAATAAAGCTAAGATCTTCAAAATTTCAAACAAGAACGGAATAATAGTTAGAGACCAACAAGATATCGAACACGTCATAGAGCAATACTATACTAAACTGTATAGTACCACCATACCAAATCCTAACACTGAGTCGATTACAATAAGGAACGTGAACTCCGAAGAAATCCCCGATATTAGTAAAGAAGAAATAAGCGCAGCATTAAAACACATATGAAAAAGAGAAGAGCGCCTGGCGAAGACAAAATTACCAGCGACATGTTGAGCAACGGGGGGGGGGGGGGGGGGGGGGGGGGGG
>MU184056.1:0-27738 GCA_016904865.1 Pissodes strobi | reverse complement strand
GGGGGGATAGTATGCTAGGGGTTATGAGTGTTATTTTTAATAAAAGTCTAGTTGAGGGCCAGACCCCATCCTCCTGGCAGAACGCCAACGTAATCGTAATACCTAAGAAAGGAGACATTAGTAAGATAGAGAATTATCGCCCTATAAGGTTGCTATCCCACATGTACAAGCTCCTGACAAAAATAATTGTGAATCGATTAACAACTAAACTCGATTTTTATCAGCCTCCGGAACAGGCGGGATTTAGAAGAGGATTTAGCACGTCGGATCACCTACAGTCTCTGCGATCTCTTATTGAAAAAAACGCAGAATATAACATCCCGTTACACCTTGCCTTCGTGGACTACGAGAAGGCATTTGACTCCGTTGAACTATGGGCCATTTGGGCAGCAATGGAAAATGCTACAATAGATTCGCTCTACACCAATCTTTTAATGTTCATCTACAGAAATGCCACCCTTCAAGTGCATATACGTGAGGACATAACTACTGATAAAATGACTATAGGGAAAGGGGTCAGACAGGGAGACAATATCACTGAAGCTGTTCACTCTGGCAATGGAGGATGTTTTCAAAAAACTAACCTGGTAGACAAATGGTATCAATGTCGACGAAAAGTATCTGAATCATCTCCGATTCGCTGATGATATTGTGTTGATTAGTAACAATATAGACCAGTTAGAAACCTTGTTGAAACAACTAAACGAGGCATCGAAACAAGTAGGCATGAAGATGAACTTAACAAAAACCAAAATTATGAGTACGTAAAACACCAACGTCACTATAGAAGGTCAGGACATAGAAAAGGTAAACGAATACATATACTTGGGACATAAAATCATGCTGGGTAAGGAAAACCAGACGGCAGAAATTTCAAGACGATTACAGCATAGTTGGGCTGCGTTTGGTAAATTGGGCTACATATTAAAAAATCGAGAAATTCCCAATGGTTTAAAGCGACAGGTCTATGAAAAATACATTCCCCGGTAACAACATACGGGTTAGAAATAATGGCACTCACCGTAAAAAGTGCAAACCGATTACTCGCTAAGCAACGAGCGATGGAACGGGCAATGTTAGGCACAAGCTTGAGGGACAGAATTCGGAACGACAAAATTCGAAGAAGAACCGGTGTGACAGACATCATGGCTTGAATTGCAGAACTCAAGTGGAGCTGGGCAGGGCACGTTGCCAAACAAGACTATTGTCGATGGACAAATCATATGACTGCCTGGCGACCCAGGGAAACAAAACGAGGAATCGGAAGACCTCAAAGAAGATGGCTAGACGACGTTAAAGAGGTAGCAGGACGAGCCTGGTATCGCCTAGCCCAAAACAAAACATCGTGGACAGAATTAAAGGAGGCCGGCGTTCAGAAGTGGACAACAATGGGCTGAAAAGAAGAAAAAGAAGATTATGGTTCAAAAATAAAAATTGCTTAATTATTATTGTTCTTTCCAATTTAATTTTCTGATAGTAGCCAATACTTGTTTCTCTACAATATTTCAGTATTCGTTGGCCCCAAAACTCAATATTTATTTCCTTTCAACGCCGGCGATCAGCTGTTTGGCTTGGAATTTAAAAAAAAGGGTTCATAAAAAAGATAAAGGTACCACATACCAAACCAAGAGAACAATTTTGCACGTTGTGGCAGGGTCTATAGATAGATATTTTAAACTGTAGTTGTGGTCTGGTCGTCGTTTTAATTATAATAGTTTATTTTTTTAGTGTAATCTATGTGTATTATGCCCCTTAATCTTCAATAGGTAGGTGAGTGAAGAGATCTTGTATATTTACTTATATTTTCTTAAACGGCATTTTAATTTTTGCCTAATTTATCGAGGCATATATAAACCATTTTATGAACATTCAGCGCCAAAAAATGGTGGCCAGAGAAGTGTAGTGAAAACCAATGGAAGGGGGAAGCCGGAAAACATAAGGTCAGTAAGGAACAAGCAGGATGAACTCCCGGCATACATATGCGACAAGGGTTTCTCTGTGCTGTGCCTTTGCGAGCATTGGTTGACGACAGAAGAGGGCGCGGAGTTTCGTATGCCAGGATATGTCATTGAATCAATTTTCAGTCCAAAAGGATGCAAGAGGGAGTATCGGCAATTCTCCTGAAGGATTCCTTAAGCACAGAAATATATTAAAGCTTGATAATTTGTCAGTAGAAAAAAGTATTGAACTAGGTTGCATACTTTTAAACAAATTTAATATATTCATTATTTCCATTTACAGCCCACCTGCTGGGCTTTGGCATCTTGTCTCGCCTTTCCCGGGTTATAGATGGCGTGGGACATCGGAGAAGAATTATCTTAGTGGGGGATTTTAATGTTAATTTTAGCGCGGATCAGGCTGAATCAACATCTTTATGTGACTTGCTGGAAACCTATGGTTTTCAAGCAATGGTGCAGACTGCAACACGCCATATGAATTGCCTTGACAATGTTCTTTTGAATTTTGATGTGGGTGTATCTGAGATGAACATCATAGATAATAACTTGTCTGACCAGTTGTATTCAGTTCAGTTTTTAAAACCTTTCACAGCAAATAATAATAAGGAAACAACTAAAAAATTTATGCCTATAAGAGGAGGGTAAATTCCGGTTTTATGATTTTGTTCGGTAATGTCAGTGGGTTTTTTTTGTCTGATAGTAATGTGGAAATACATATAAAGTGCAATTTGTTCTGTGGAAAAATCTAGGAATTTTTTTCCCGAGAAAAAATATATAAACAATTCGAAAAAATGCTTCCCTGGTTCAATAGGAGATGCGAAACCAACTGCATTTCCTGCATGAATTTTATAAACAATATCCCTCACCAGAACTAATGGAACAAAAGAAAAACTGTAAGCAACAGTACAAAGGAGCATTAAAAGAAACAAAAAGAACTTATAATGATAGGTTTGTATCAGGATCAGCAAATAAATCAGACTATTTGGAGTAGGTATTATAAATCACAACAGATCCACCACAAAGAAATCTAATATAAATGAATTGAATACAGATATAAGCCCGGATCAGTTCAATAACTTTTTTTCCGATGCTGCAAAGGCTTGCTTCAGAACGGTGGACACTCTGTAGAGGATGTCCCATTTCAGCCCAGTTGGAACCAGGATGTGTGTTTTTTGTTTAGGGAGGTGAGCATTAATGAGGTGATATAATTAGATGCCTAAAAAACAAAACTCCCAGGGATGTCTTTGGTGTGTATATGTTGCAGTTGTAAAAGTTGTGTGTGAACTGATTGTAGTGCCTCTGACAAAAATAATAAATATATGTTTAAAAAAAATTGTTTTCCAGACTGCTCAAAGCAGGCTATTGTTATCCCAGTGAAAGGGGAGAAATATCAAACCGACCAATATCTCTGCTTCCCATATTTTCCAAAATAATAGAAAAATGTATGACTGTGGGTATGACAGAGTATTTGGAGAGGTATTCAATGTTGAGTAAGCGGCAGTTTGGTGTTCGTGATGGTAGGAGTACGGTGCCAGGAATATTAGATCTAGTTGCTTTCATAATGGAGGGTTTTGAGGACAGAGAGCATATTGGCACTGTCTTCTGCGACCTTAGTAAAGCTTTCGATTGTGTATCGCACGGACTGCTCATCAAAAAACTGGGCTACTATGGTTTCAGTGTAGAGCATTGCACTCATACAATCCTATTTGGCAGACAGGGTGCAAAAAGTTTGGTGGATGGCGTGTCGTCATCGGCAAGAGCAATCGATGTAGGAGTTCGTCAGGGGTCCATAATGGGTTCCCTGCTTTTTCTGATATATATTAATCTTACCTTATATTGGTAACACAGAGCGATATGTTCTGTTCGCTGACACCACAATCTCAATTAGAGATGGAGACTTGACGAGATTGATGAGCGGTCTGGGTGAGGCACAGTCGAGGGCTGAAAACTGGCTCCAAAGGAATAGTCTTATACTAAATAACTCTAAGACAAGCCACATGATATTCTCTGTGAGGGAAGTACCGAGAGATTGTGCACTCACCCGTGCTTGGAAAAATTTCTAGGGGTGCATCTTGATACTGGGCTTAAGTGGGATGCCCATATAGTGTCTATCAAAAAGATTAAAAAGTAGCATTTTTGTGTTGCGTAACCTGTCAGGCATTGTGTCTGGTGGCGTGTTGCGGACTGCATATTTTGCTTTGTTCCACTCTTTGATGTCGTACGCCGCTGTGGCTTGGGGTCATGCTCCGCAGTGGCGCAGGGTTTTCTCCCTGCAGCGTAAGGCTGTGCGGATTCTGAGTGGCCTGGGGTACCGGGATGATTGCAGAACAGCTTTTACTGATCAAAATATATTAACATACCCAAACAAGGTAGACTGGTACCCGGAAAACGGTAGTGGACACCTGCATATCACTCGCGGCAGGGGTTAGCTTTATGTGCCCTCGTGGAGACTGGATAGGTGTCGAAGTGGAACAAGCTACTTGGCAGTGAAATTTTACAATACACTACCGGAAAATGTAAATGCTCTCTCTGATAAAGTGTTCAAGGGCAGGGTTCAGGAGGTGTTGCTGGGGAACCCATTCTATGACATTGAGGAGTTCCTGAGTTTCAATTGGAATTAATGTTTTTTTTCTTTGCTTTTTCTTTGCTTCTTCAGAGCCTACTTTGCCCCTCGCCCGCAGTTTCATTTCATTAAAAACTATAACTTAGTAGGTAGATGACCAAATTGACACTGCTGTATTGAAGGTTGCCTATGTGTCTGCAACTTGTAGCAACTTGGTTGTGCAAGAGAATTTGCTCTGTTTATAATCCTCAAAATTTGGTGTGTGTAGAAGTTATTAAGGTCGATTCTCCTGTAAGTGTTTGCATACTGGATAGGTATTATTCGTTAGTTATTTTGCTTTGATGTTATTTTCAATTAAACAATTAAAAACAGAAAAAAATATTTTTCGTGTCTCGACCTGCAAAAATTTGGTATTTTGGGGTTACTTTACTCCGGAGCAAAGTACTCATTTTCATTTTTCGGGTTACTTGCTTGCTTGCTTGATTGGTTATGGGCTTCGCGATTACGCGTTTACCGGATTACCCAGCTACTAATTTACTTTGCTCCGGAGTAAAGAATACCCATTTTCATTTTTGAGGTTACTTTGCTCCGGAGTAAAGTATACCCGTTTACATTTTTTTCCTCTTGTTACAGTTAATCATGCCCAGAAAATACCAACGAAAAGCTGGTTTGCGAAAATACGCAGACTATACGGAAGAAACTCTATTAGAGTGTTTAAACCAAATAAGAAACGGACTTATATCGCATAGAAAAACGGAAGAAAAGTACAAAATTCTTAGAAAAACAATCTTAAATAAACTAAAAGGTAGACATTCTAAAAAACCAGGCCATCACCCAAGCAGCAAGGGGTAGTTGAATCAACGTTGATTAATGATTGATTGGTGTCGTAGGCGTTGATATACCAAAAATCAACGTTGAATAGACATTATAAAAGCAACGTAAATTTCAACGTAGATTAAGTAACGTTTATTCGACGTTAAATAAAGATTGCAAGATGTCTTGCAATTTTGTAAAAATAACTCTAACCTATTGATGGTACCAAAGTTATTTTTTAAATCTAAGTAGGTAAGTAGGTATAGCAACTTTAAATAGTTATAACATTGATTTTAATCATTTTTATTTAGTCGAATAGGTACTAGACGTTGAATAAACGTAGAATCGACGTTAAAAATGTTTTCTGATATTAAATAAAAATATTTATTTATAAAATTTAAGATAATAAAACGGCTATTTCCGATTGAATGTACGTTTAATGAAGCAACATAAACAAAAATACCTAAACGAGACTGATGAAAAAAGTATACATATTTAGGTCCCGTGGGAAATTTAAAATATTCTGTTATTTCATCATTTATATTAATTATGCAATCGACAAGAGAAAAAAATATTTATTTAAATCGTAAAATATTGTAGTATAAAAAATTTAATGATTTACGGGTATTATTTCCATACAAATTAATTCAAATTTCCCGCTGGTAACGGGAGGGAAAGAGACGGAAGAGAGCTTCATCTCACCGATCGGCAATATCGTGGGCAATATTCGGCACTCTCCACTCTCATATACCGCAATCCGCCATTACCATTAAGTATTTTATTTTATCAGCTAAACAGCGAAGCTAAGCGGAGACAAAAAGGAATAAAGTGATGTGATCCAATTCAAATAAAGGTGGTATCTAATTATTTGTTTATTGTTTCCAGCCTCGATTTAACTTTGATTGGTAAGTGATATGTATATAATGTTTACCAAAATTGTCTGATATTTATATTTGCATGTAGAGGTTAATAATAATCGAGGTCAATGATGATAAGAATAATAAATTTTCATGGCGTCGTTTTTTTTTCAATTTTACTACACAAAACGCTTTATTCTTTTTGACATCTTGTAATAATAGATGGCTTTTAATTACTTTGATCTCGACCGTGGTATTTTTGTTGCTCATGTTCTTAAGATTCAGGGTGTTTGTTGTTGAAAATTTCTGCAGCTTCACGAAATGTTTTGTAGTTTTCTCCAACAATTGAAGTTATTTCAATTTTATCTTCTTTGCTTAATTTCAACGGCATTATTATTTACTTCGATACTTAATACAATATTTCAGTCAAATGTCAGAGCTGAAAAAACTTAACGACTCATTATTAACCTAAAGTATCATATTTTTTAAACGATTTCAGGTAGAAAGCTTTGACTCTAAATCTAGCTACACTATTTTAATTCTAACTAAGAATTTGCTATTTATTTTTACTATAAAATAAAAATTAACGGTACTTCTCTCTTGAATTAGTTTTGATTTTTTAATTTTTTGAGCCATCTCAAATTTGAATTAAGCAACTGTGTTTTGGCAACAAGCAGAGCATTTTATGAAGAATAACTTTTTTTCTTAAAATGAATAATAAAAAAGTTTCCCATATGTAGAAAACTTAAGTAGACACACTGTATATATCTACAGGGTGTCCGCTAATTAATGGTACATGCAAAAACCACAAACTCCTTACGTAAAAATATGAGGATTTAGTCATACTTACCTATATCCGAAAGTTGATATTAAATGAGATACGGGGTGTTAACGATAAAATTTAATTTTTGTTTTCCTCTAATAACTTTACGAAAAACTAACGTTTTTTCACAAAATTTTGCAATAAGTGTTTTTTTTAGGACGACAAATTGATTTTTTTGTCAAATTTTAATGTACAGTGTAGGGGGCGCTGTCTGCGGCATTTTTCGCACATTTATTAGGTCATAACTTTTTGTGCCTCAGTGTATTTAAATTTTTAATGAAAACAATTCTTTTTCCATATTTATTACGTAAAAAAGGTATACTAAATTCAGGTCGCCCAGAGTTACCGTTTCGGAGATATTGTCACATATACGCTCCTACCGCTTGTTGCCTATGGAACTGATTTCGTTGCAGTAGTTGCGCTGTGCTCTTTCAGAAGACGGAGCTCAGATATAGGTAGTTGAGAGAGATGGATAGAAACACTCGGTGTAAAAAAGGCTCGGTTTATTAACTTCAGGTTGAGTATGGAAGGTTGTAAGTATTACCAAACTATTCGGGAATGCATATCTTATAAGTCCCCTGGGATATTCCTCGCGAAAATGTTAACCACGAACAGCAGCGAGAGAGAGGGAGAGCTAGCCTGAAGGGCTGTTACAATTAGACTGACGGGCGGATAGATTATTTGATCTGCCTGAATATTTAGTTACGTAGTTTACTTTTTATGTGTAGTTAATTTAAACAGAACTTTGCCTTATGGCGTTATTAATTTTCACTGATTCACTTTTAAGGGGTGCCTGATCAGAGGGGCTTTTCCCTTTCGGTAGTTCGCACTGATAGGTCTTTTTTAAACGTGCCTGATCAGAGTGGCTTTTTTCTTTCGGTAATTCGCACTGGAGATCAAAGTATTTTTTAAAAGTGAGAGCTTTGATCTACCAGAGGGGCTTTTCCCTTTCGGTAATTCGCACTGGAGATCAAAGTCTGCCGGTATGGGCTGCTGCACAGCTTTTTATACCAAACTTTGACCTCTAATTCGAGTATTGTTTTGAATTGTCAACAAGGTTAATCATAACAGTTTATACTTTAATTAACAACAATTTATAATTGCGATTCAAGGTTAAGTTCAAACTTTCCACTGTATGATTTTATGTTAGTTGACAATATTTGCATTTAAACTTTTTAGTGCACCCTGCCCAATTATCATAATTTGCAAACTATTTTTTTTTAAGTAAGCTATGAGAAAACATATGCAGTTGCTATGAAACCGCCATGTTATTATTCGTGTTTTTGATTATTGTAAGACAGCTTTGTCAGAAAGTGTTTAATTTTTGAGTTTATTTAAGTAAGTTAGGTAACAATGCCGAGACACAATTTGTTTTCAAACGCAGAAATGCGGGATATGTTGTGTGTATACGCACAGAAAAATTTTAATAGACGAAAAGCCCAAAGACGATATTCGGAACTCTATCAAAATCGAAGACAACCTGATTTTAAGATCTTCCAAAATATTTATGACCGATTAGGAGAAACAGGTACCTTTCGTCCTAAACGGGATTCCATAGGGCGCCCGAAGACGTTAACTCCGGAACAAGAAGAAATTCTGGTCCGCGTAGCTGAAAATCCCGAAGTAAGCACAAGATACGTTGCTGCGGCAACGGGAGTAGGCAAGTAAGTCATCTGTTTGCAAAATTTTTCATGAAGAGGGTCTTTATCCGTACGACTTCACCCCTGTGCAAAATTTATTAGAAGTAGATTTTGCAGCCAGGCTAGAATTTGCCCGTTTCTGCCGTGCACAAATAAATGCCGACCCAATGTTTTTAAAATACATATTATTTACTGATGAGGCAACGTTTACACGTAGAGGCATCTTTAATTTTAGAAACAAACATGCATGGGAGTTAGAAAATCCACATTTAATACACGAATCATCATTTTCAACACGAATTTAAACTTAACGTTTGGTGTGGTGTAATTAATAACATTTTATTGGGCCCTTTCGAACTACCACCCAATTTAAACGGCGAACTCTACCTTGATTTTTTAGAAACACAATTACCAAATTTTTCTGATGACTTTCCTTTGGGCATAAGGCAGAATATGTGGTTCATGCAGGATGGAGCGCCAGCACACTACTCTAGACATGTCAGAGACTACCTAAATACCAATTTTCCTGATCGTTGGATGGGTCGTGGGAGTCAGAGGCCATGGCCGGCGGGAAGTCCCGATTTTAACCCGTTGGATTTTTGTGTATGGGGTTGCATGAAGTCGTTGGTGTACACAGAAATAGTAAATAACAGAGAGGAACTATGGCAGAGAATATAAATGACCTGGTCATGTCCTACTGCAGGCTGGGAAAGTGTCAAAGTCGACCAGATTTTTTGGCAGTTAAAATTTTTAAGAAGATTCCTAATGAAATCCGATCTTTGCCAATCAACTTAATGAAAGGAAAAATCAAGAGATTTCTAATTAAAAATGCCTTCTATGATACTGATGATTTCCTCAATTTTAATATAAATCATGAACTTTTTATCTCATAGAAGAAAAACTTTTCAAACTCTAATGAATTTCATTCTTTTTTATTTTATTTTGTTTTAACACATAGGTACTTATTAAGATTTTATTCTATAAGTTTTATTTGTATTTGTAATTTTCCAATGTAATTTGTAATTCCACATGTACATTTTAATAACTTATATATTTTAAATAATTTTAAACTCCATAATGGTTGATAAAATATTTTAGCATTTTTAAGTTTTTATGATTCGCAAACATTTGGCTTAAGAATTGATGTAGATTTTTGAGTCAGAATTAATTATTGATTGTTGTACACCGTTGTACTTTTTTGACCTGTGTAACATTTGTTTGTTTAGCACCAATAAACTATGATTATGATTATTATTATGATTATGATTAGGATGAAATCAATATCCCAGTCAACACACTTGGTCCTTGGGATATTCCATTTTGGTTCCGAACGTCCCGAACGGGATGATCCCAGCCAAGACGTCTCTGGGATGTCCCCCCTATATAATAAAAGTTCCAAATTAATCAACAACTTCGACGTCTCTGGGATTATTTTTCAGAGATGTCAAGAACGGGATCTTTTTGGGCTTTAAACGTAGGACGGAAATCGAAATGGAATCAGTTGTGATTTTTTTGACAGCGAGTTTTGTTCTTTGCTGCTCGTACAGTGTGGAAAAAAAGTATGGACTACCCCTAATAATTAGGTTGTCTTTAGATTTTATGAGAAACGCTCAAACACGTCAATTTAGTTTTTCAGTTTACTACATTCCGATACAATTCATTTGTTTTTTTTTATTGACATCTGTCAAAAATATGACGTCATCGACTTTTTTTTAAATGGCAATATATGGCATGTGATACATAATTCGAAAGGTCTTTTCTCACTCAGCATGTTCCTAGATTTTTGGCCGATTCTGTTACGCCGTTTTAAAATTGCGGCCGTTCAATAGTAAAAATTATCTTAAGTTAACTCCCAGTAAAAGGAAAACTCTTTTTTATTTCATTAGAAAAAGACGCAAACTATTGAGCATAGTTTTATTGATACATACACTAAAACACGAGCAGTATTAAATAAAACAAAACAAGAACGTAACAAAAAAGAACAATCATAATTTATAGAAATATTAATAAATTAAAAAGATCTGCTAACCATTACATTCTTATGCGGCACTTTAGATCATCAATATTTCTTGGTCTATTTAAAAAAACCTTAGATTTCAAATAATTCCACGAAAAAAAGTCCGAAGAGGTCATATCAGGTGACCTGGTGGCCATTCAACGTGACCCCGTCGTCGAATCCATTTTCCTGGAAACATTAAATCGAGATATTTTCGAACTTCTCTTGCATAGCTTGTTGTGGCCAAATATTTGGACTGGGCAAATCGGGATTATTGTGATCAGGATAAAGAGTGACTAAAGCTGGCAAAAGATCAAACTGCAGAGAATCTTACTGGATCACCAGTAAGATTTCCTTCAAATAAAATTGGTCCTAACACTTTACCTTTCAATATGCCTGCCCATACATTAAGTTTATCAGGTGATTGATTATGAGCTTCTTGAATCCATCATGGACTTCCTTTGGACCAATATCCACAATTTTTCCTGTTTACAGTACCGTTAAGGTAAAAAGTCGCTTTCATCTGAATATAAAATATTGGCGGCAAAGTTTTCATCTTGATGACAAATTGGTTGCATGATTTCGCAGAATTGCAGTCTTCGGTCGAAATCAACCTCATTTGATTCGTGTCCCAGGCAGACTTTGTAAGGGTGGTATTTTTCTTTGTGCCAAATTGTTTGCACAGATTTGTGACTTACTCCCATATCAAGTGCTATTTCCCGACTGGCACTATGCCAATATGATGTCAAGCTGAATATTTTCATGTACCTTCGGCTTTCCACTTTTAGGTAAATTTTTAACACGGCCATGTTCCTCGTATTTTTTTAAAAATCTTGCAAACGGTGGATTGCGAAATTGGCGTTCGGTCTAGATGAATTTGATTAAAAAGTTCACGTACCTCGCTAGAGATCTGCGACGATCTCCGTAACCAACCACCATAAGAGTTTTAATACGTTCTTTTTCACTGAGCGACACTTTTTGTTTATAAAAAGAAAAACATTTGAATACAAGGCAATGATAGTAAAACTTGCTAATGTTAGCACTTGTCAAACTGACAATAATTTTTGTTTGTATATTTGACTTGTCTAAGCTTACTATGACCACAACTGATTGCATAGACATTGAGATATCGAATTTCTTTTTCCACGATGGATTTAATAACAAGCTCAGGCCAAGAAGCTTAATGGGACAGGCATTGAATGATACATTCTTAGGACTTTCTTAGTGTGATTGACAATTGATTAATAGTTTTGTTTTACAAATAAGAGATTTCTTTTTACTGGGAATTAAATTCTTGAGGCTCTGTTACCAGGTTTGGTTTCGTTTCGTCGGATTCCTCCTTGTTTCTTTAGTTTCGGATGAAAAAATAAAAATCTACTTATCTGTGCTGTATAATAATATCGCGCAATATCTTATATCTTATCTATAAATAGAATACTGGCTGTGTTGCGTTTATGTAGTGTTCTGTTGTCCCTTGCAGTAAGTACTTTTTTGTTAATAATGTCGAAAACTCCTTTAAAGTCTGCTCGATCACGAACTTCTTTTTACCGGCAAGTTAACCAGCGCACTGAAGAATTATTAAATAGTATTGTTAATGTAGAGACAAGTGATTCTCAAGATGATCTTACTTTTTCACAAATGAATTGTAATGAGCTAGAACTCGAGGGGAAACCCTCCGAGGCATTACAAATAAGTTTCCTCGATAAGGATTCATATTCAGAAATAGACTCTGTTTCCAGTACTTCGTTTGAGACCTTGTCGGATGTATTTATTGTTCCCTGTAACAATCCTAACACTCACAATCATCAAACCGAGAGTTCGATAGTTAATGATCCCACAATAACTCATTCAAATTCAAGTACTGGTAACGAGTTCTTGGGAAACCTGAACTCTCAAATTGCAGATTGGGCTGTACAGAACAGTATTAGTGGAATAGCTTTAGGTCAACTTTTGAGCATTTTAAAGCCCTATCATGATTGCTTGCCACTTGATCCAAGAACTTTACTTAAAACTCCTAGGCATATTGTTTCAAAAGATATTGAACCTGGAAAATATCATCACGTAGGCATTGATTGAACAAGGCTTGAATTTTATTTTAAGACATTCCAAAGAAGATCTATGTGGAAATACAAGTGAAGTTCTTATAAATGTTGATGGATTACCAACAGAACTGCGGTAATGAGTACTCAAAGTACTTGAATTTAGTACTTAAGTAAAAAAGTACTTTAATTACTTTACTTTAAGTATTTAGAAAAAGTTACTGATACTTATCCTTTTTAAGTTTGTCAAAATACTTATACTTAATACTTAAACTTTACCATTAAAAACCTAAGTACCAAAAAGTACTTGAATATATTTCAAGTCCCTATAAGTACTTAAATATATCAAAGATGCAGTACTTAAGTATTTTTTCACAATTAAATTAAAACACAAACATAAGTACTCTGCTAACGCTGCTTCGAGGGCGACGACGCAAAAAAAAAATTCGATTCGTGCCTGCTGAGAAATTTGCCGGGCTACACGCCCGTAACCTAGGGTTAACACGATTAGTTTGAGACCGTTCTTCTCGTTACTAACATCATTTTATATTGTGAAGATTGTGATTTGTGATTGTTTTTGTGAAGAGTAAGCTGAGTTTAGCTGAGGAAGGAGTACCGAGTATAAGGATATTCAGAATTGGGTAGTGTCCGAGGTAGAGTCTCGTAACAAAAAATTAAAACAAAGTATTCGACATAAATTGACTTTGAAGATGAAGAAGCACCAGAAACCATTTTTTTTTGTTATCTCGATCCTCCTTTCAAAAATATCTAATTCCACTTCACTTAGTGAACTAGAAGTTTTAAAGTATCTTAATGACAAAAGAGTTAATTTAGAAATGCTAAATGATTACAAAATTCTTAAAATGGTTTTTATAAAATTCAATACCATTTATGCCATCTTCCACCTGTAGAAAGTCTTTTTTTCTTATGCTCAGATAATAAATTCTCTGAGAAGACACGCTTTAAGTGATGCTAATTTTTAGAAATTAGTTTTTATTAAAGCCGATAAGTTATATTAACTTTATCATCATATTATTTAGATTTAGTAGTTACTAATTAAATACAATTAGCTTATTAGTTAAGTTCTGAGTAATAAAACTTAAATATAGCGCTTTAAGTAAAAAATATGTATATTTAATACTTAATAACATAATTTAAGTTCTAAAATGTGTACTTAGGTACTTAAATATAGGTACCACGTAGTAAAGACTTAAATGTTAGTACTTGAAGTCTTATACTTAAAAATACACGTAAAGCAGTACTTACTTATTTTTTTCAAGTATCCCTTAAAAAAACTTATACTTAGTACTGGTACTTATAGCGAATTTGGAAAATACTGGTACTTAATACTTCAGTACATTTTATGGGTACTTACAACAGCTCTGATTACCAATTTCTGGGAGTTCATCAAGTCAATTGTATCCTATTCTAATGTCGTTATTTCCACACAACAATATTGTCACAGCCATCGGGCTATAAATCATGGATACGAAAAACCGAAAAGTTCCAATGTATTTTTAAGGGATTTTGTCAATGATGCTATTTCTCTTACTAATAATGGGTTTATATGTAACAAACAGTTTTATCACTTTAAGATAAAAGGTTTTATTTGTGATGCTCCAGCCAAGTCTTTTGCCAAATGTATTAAAGGTCATGCAGGATATCTCTCTTGCTCAAAATATACACAGGAGGGGGAATTCATAAATAACAAAGTATGTTTTCCCGAGATTGATGTTATTAAACGAACTGATGATTTTTTAAATTTGACACAAGAAGAACATCATACAGGATTAACTATTTTAAGGGAAATTCGAAACTTGGGTCTAGTGACTTCTTTTCCACTTGATTACATGCATCTGTACTATTTAGGCATTATGAAAAAATTACTGAATCTCTGGATTAATGGAAAACCCCCCTATAAATTGCCTACGATAAAAATTACAGGTATTTCAAAAAAACTGCTATCTCAAGCAAAGAATATTCCTCAATAGTTTTGTCGTAAGCCACGAAGTTTAAAAGAAGGGCATAGATGGAAAGCTACTGAACTTGGGCAACTTTTGTTGTATTCTGGGATCTTAGTGCTGCATGGTACTTTGGCTACGAATTATTATGAAAATTTTCTAGCTTTTTTTTTGTCTACATTTATTTTTTGTAATCCAAAATCTACTGATCAAGAACTTGAATATGCTCATACTCTTAATGTGTATTTTGTTAAGTCGTTTAAAATTTTGTATGGAGTAGAACATATTGTTCATAATATTTATAATATTTTGGATGTTGTTGATGATGTCCGTAGTTTTGGATGCCTAGACAGGTATAAAAAATATATTAAAAATTTTATTCCATATTCAGAACGATGTATGTTGATCCAGATAAATGCGCGTCCTGTGGATTTAAATATTATTCAGGTATATGCCCCCACAGCTGAAAGTACTGATGAAGAAGTTGAAAAATTCTACATACAATTAGACGACTTAACAAGAAGTCTGAAAAAGCAAGAAGTAACTATAATAATGGGGGACTTCAACGCGAAAATAGGAAGAGGTGAAGTAGGAAGCATAGTTGGTAAATTTGGCATGGGAGCAAGAAACGAGCGGGGTGATCGACTAATAGTTTTGCCAGGAGAAAAATTTAACTATAACAAATACTTGGTTTGATTTACCTCCAAGAAGACTATACACCTGGAAGGCGCCGCAGGACAGACCGGAAAACATAGTTAGAAACCAGATAGACTTTATAACAAATAATAAAAGATTCCGTAATGCAATAATCGCGGCCAAAACATACCAAGGAGCTGATATAAAGTCTGACCACGCTCCACTCGTAGTTAAATTGCGAGCCCGACTAAAAACACCAATCAAGAAAACGACTAACAAAAGTTTAGATATGGACAAGCTAAGAAATCCCGAAATAAAAGCCAAGCTCACAGAAAGCATTAATAATAGTTTGACAACAATAGACATTACCAATGATGTTGAAAGAGACTGGATCAGCTTACGAGATGCTATACGGAACCGACTATCGTCAGGTAACAAACACTCTTGACTTGGAAGGACCTAAGATATTGAAAAGCGAGTTAATAAGAGCCCTAGAACAAACAAAGGAAGGAAAACCAATAGGATGCGATGAAGTACCAGTCGAATTTTTGAAAGTTATCGATGAGAACAACCTGAACACCATGTTAGGTCTCTTTAATAAAATTTACGATACGGGTCAAATTCCATCGGACTGGTTAAAGTCTACGTTTATAACACTCCCCAAAAAGCCCAACTCCAAAAAGTGCAGTGAATATCGCCTTATAACTAAAACAGAGTTTTATCCACAATACCGAAACATAATTTATGCACTAGACGCGCGTTCCGCTAACCATGTTAGCATCAACAGGAGATGATTAAAAATCTTAGTTTTAATCATGGTTAGCGAAACGCGCGTCGAGTGCATAAATTCTGTTTCGGTATTGTGGATAAAACTCTGTTTTAGTGCATGTTGCTGAAGGTTCCAAACCCCAACGCAATCGCCTTATAAGCTTAATGAGTCACACACTAAAGGTGTTCTTGAGAATTATTCATGCTAGAATAATAACAAAATTAGAGCAACGTCTAGGTAGCACACAGTTCAGATTTAGATGTGGGTATGGAACAAGAGGGCCCCCCCCCCCCCTTCGCGATGCAGGTTTTGGTCCAAAAATGTCTTGACCAACAAAAAGATGTCTATGCCTGTTTTATCGACTATGAGAAAGCGTTTGACACCGTCAAACACGACAAACTTATAGAACTATTACAACTTTCAGGAATTGATACCAAGGACATTCAGATTATAAAAAATCTTTACTGGAATCAAACAGCAAATATTAAGCATGAAGACATGACGAGTCAGAACATTGTAATCGCTAAGGGAGTTAGACAGGGTTGCATCCTTTCACCACTGCTGTTCAATTTATACTGTGAAGAAATCTGAATCTGAAATCTGCAGGATGTGTCAGGCTTTACGCCCATCATACATCTTAAAATGCGTTTCTGCACAGTAAATACTGGCTGAGCAGCTGTTGATGCTCCCCAAAACATTACTCCATAATGGAGACGTGATGCAATATGTGCATGATACACCCCTAGCAATTCTTGTGAGGACAGGATTGTTTTTAAGTTTCTGATTATGAAATAGAAACTATTTAGCTTCTTTATCAACGTCTCGCAGTGAGCTTTCCAGTTTAGATTATGATCTAATGTTATTCCCAAAAATTTTGTAGTGTCTGATCGAGATAAGCTCATATTATTAACTTTAATATCGATATCAAGCGTTTGTTTTTTTGTTTGGGGAGTATGGAATCTCAGATTAGATGTTTTACTACTATTAAAGTAAAGTGAATTATTGCCAAACCACTGAAACAAAGTTGACAAACCAATATTACAACTATCCTGCAGCTCCGCTCCACTGGGTTAGTTTGGGTTAGAATCGAATAGCATTGGCCCCAGAATGAACCCCTGTGGCACACCCATGTCAATGTCAAGTATGTTCGAAGCAAAAGATGATTGCTCGCCATCAGGTTCACTATGCAAAACCGATACATACTGTCTCCTGCCACAAAGAAATCCACGAAGCCACCCTAAGGGTGGCCCCCTAACACCAAAGCCCTCCATCTTGCACAGAAGCAGTTCAACATCAACACAATTAAATGCCCTGCTGAGATCACAGAAGGTGCCAGCAGGACACTCACCCCTCTCCAAGTGGTCAGTTAGTCTCCTGTAAAAGCTCTGTATAGCTGTCATCGTAGAATGGTTTTTGCGAAAACCATACTGATATGGTGCCAATATGTTATTTTTATCCAGATATGGCTCCAGTCGGCTCAAATACCCATACTCAAACAGTTTGGAAAAAACGGATAAAGGGCTACAGGCCTATAATTATCAACACTTTGTTTACTTCCCTTTTTTTAGAATAGGTATAATTTTGTTCAGTTTTAAAATCTCAGGAAACCTGCCCCATTGAAAACTAAGATTCAAAATATATGTTAGTACTTCTGCTACTGGTTTAACCACTCTTTTTAAAAGCTTACCAGAAACCTCATCAAATCCATATGATGATTTATTTTTTATTTTATTTTTGATAAGTAAGATTAATTCATCCTCTACGAAGGGGAACAAAAACATACTAGTTGGATTGTTAGACAATATTTGTGGTAAGTTACCCTTGTTTCCAACCGCATTAACTATATTTACAGGAGCGTCTTTAAAGAATTTGTTAAAAATATTGGCAATCTGCGATGGGTTTTTTTCAATATGGCCCTCAGGGCTAGAGATTTCAAAATTATTTATTACCTTATTCTTACCAGTTAGCTCTCCAACAACCCTCCAAGCCTCCTTGACAGAACTTTCCGCACCTTGAAGTCGGTTCTGGAAAAAAGGTTTTTTTTGTTTTCTTAACCAGGTCTCTGTGACGGCCTTTAGCGGTTGCATAATGGTTCCTCAAACAGGGGTACTCTTTACATAGTTAATATAAATCTCTCAAAGAAGCACTCGACATTCTCACCTCAGAATTAACCCACTTTTTATTATTTCTATTAGAGCTTATTTTAGTTTTTTTTAATGGAAAATTGATATAAAAATAGTGTAAGAAAATGTTCTGAAAAGTGTTAAAAGCCACGTTCACATCACCCGCGGACACCACCACCCGCCAGCTCTCCTCTTTCAAGCTCTGACAAAATGCAGATATATTTATCTCGGAAAAGATTCTTTTGCTTGCAATGCACTCCATTTTCCGGACATTGAATAATTGGCCCACTTTGGTCCTAATTGTTCTATGATCAGAGACACAACATGTTAAGTTTACACTAGTATATACATGATCCAAGGTGTACTGGCCCCTTGTAGGTTCGGAAACATAATTAAAAAGATTATAGCTACTTAATATTTCATTCAAAATTGTATAACTGCCGCAGTCTCTGTTAAAATCTAGGTTAAAATCGCCGTTTAAAATTATATTACGAGATGGGTATAAACTATTTCCAATACTTTCACTAAACAATCACAAAATACAAGAAAATTCCTACCCGGAGACCTATATATTGTCAAAACAACAGATTCCCTGGAGTTATAGCTAGAGCTGAGTAATATGCCGCAAATTTCAAAGTCTCTATCTATACAGTTTATTGGCAGAGTAAGTGGAATTGCGCTCATCCCCTAACGGCACCATATACCCACACCATCACCTCTATATTCCTTACGACAGAAGTTAGCAACTAAATTAAAACCTTGGAAATAAATTGAATTTGCCCATGTTTCACAAAAACATAAAATTTGTATATCATTATTGTCTAAATAATCAGCTGATATCAGCCTTTGTCTGGTTTAAAGATTGACAGTTCATAAAAAGAATTTCAAACCTTTCATCCCCTTTACGTTGTTGTTGGTGCTGCTTTTCTCCTCTGAGAAAACCTTGACACAAATGTTCCCGCCGACCACAAGGATGGATTTAGAGCCTTTTCTATGTTTGTCGAGTCGATACAGACTTTAAAAGAGCTGTAATGACTTGGGTATCTTGAATTTAGTGCACTACACTCAGCCTCAGTAAAGTGTTTTTTCACATACATCTGTAGAGATTCCGGTTTTGTATCCGGATTTAGTCTTGATACAAATAATGCCGTCATTTTTGTGGCTACATTAATTTCGTTTCCCGATACTGCACTTGTTCCGATGATACCGTTCGGTTTCCGTTTATTGCCTTGCCTGTTTACACGTCTTTCACCTGATTTATTTGTTACCGTTGTCCAGTCATTGTGGTTTGCGTCTGGCTTAATAATTTCCGGAACTATTTCGGTTTTAGAGCTCGCGTTGTTTTCAGTATTGTGTATTTGTGGAAGAAAATTGTTGTTTATTTTTGCTTTCATTCCGGAGCGATCGTAGGTTAAGTTGATTTGACACACTACCGCCGGCGCCAGAACGATCTCCCCCACCTGTTGTGGCAGTGTTGCCGATGTTTTTTGTTCTTCGGAACATGGATTGGCCTTTTGGACACCAATTTTCTTAGAAAGTTCCTGAATTTGTTCCTGTAGAATGCTGATTATAGCTTCCTTATCCTTTATTATAGTGGACTTGTCTCGTATTGTAAGGTTTTTCTCTTTAACTAACACTTTTAGGTACGAGATTTCTCGAAGCAGACTTCCCTCTGTATTTGTAGGAATGGGTTCGCCCATATCCAAGGCGTCGTCAAAACTTTCCTGACAGCATTTTGCGGATTTTTCTTCAAACTGGACCTGGTTTTTCTCACAGCAAGATTTATGTAACCACATATCATAATTCTCGCACTGCACGATATTTGTTTTTGCACTTTTATTGCACAATTTACAGGTATTTGTAGGAGGCATGTTAAACAGCTGTGCACTCCTGCTATGTTGCCAATATCTATATCTATCTATGTATCTAGAGCCTTAAACAGAATCGTTGCAAATTCCGTAGCAGCCAGGTACAGCTGGAAAGGCAAAAAGGGAAAGCAGCCATTTGAAAATCTCAAAGTTTGCAGTGCTGTTATTGGCAAGCTTAGTATAAAAAATTCCATACCTATGACAGTGCAATTGAGGCTCCTTTTTAGATTGTTTTTATAAGGAAATCAGCATTTAACAATACGTTTAATAAATATTTAACAGTGAGTTACTACTTATTGCAAATGCTTGTTCTTTACCAACAGTGGTTGTGCACAAAGCCAAACACAAAACAGTTATACCTTTTCTAAAATCGAGCTTATTGCATTAATGCAGGTAAACCATAAAATAAGTGGTCTGAAATATCTTTTTTCTAAGTGATGGTTGTTTTTTTTTACTTAGGATAACTACATTCTCGGCTGTAAATTTGGGTCTCAATGAATTTCAAAATGTAATAACCAACCCAAACTAACCCAATTTTAGTTAGACTTGTATGAATTTCCAAGTGTGAGCATTTGGGATTCAAGTAAATAGTGTTGTACAAATGTAATGGTTATTACCACACCCTGTGGATTTTTAAAACAAGTTTGAAGGAGCAACCAGATAAAAAAAAATGTTAAATACAAAAGTTGTAGGATATCATGTGTGACCCTTTGAACATTTATTTTCAGGTAGCTCAAAGAAGTTGCTCGAAAAATGTATTTTTTTAGTTTGTAACACACTGCTAGAGTATTTTGTCCTTTTGAAGTTCACTAGATGTTTTCTTAATGAATAGTTCACTTTTCGTTTTGTATATTTCAAGTAACAAATAGAATTAAAAAAAAGTTAAAAATTGACCAGCAGAATTGCAATACGGGGTACTTTAATGAGAAGGAAAAATAAGTATCCGATTTTTTTTTGTTTTAAAGTTATAGCGTAAACACAAAATTTCCTACATTAACATTGTTTTAAATAAAACGTCGGTTTAGTAAATGTTGAAAAATACCGCCATTGACTTCTAAACATTTACTGCTTCGCAAGGGCGGATCCAGGGGGGGGGCACTAGGTGCAGGTGCCCCCCCCGAGAATATTTAAGTAGTATTTGAAGACAAATAAGCTTCAGGCTTCATATATATTTTTTAAATTTTAATGATTGTTGCTTAGCCTTTACTACAAATTTTAGCATTACACTGATCGATTGCGTTCGTTGGTACCAAACACACCTCCCTACAACCTGTACAGTGCCCATCCCTACTTCCGAGGGAAACGGCCAACGCGTAGCCGTAGCACTCGATTAGCAGAGTCAGAGTTCATAGCTAAGTCAGGCCAGCGCTCGCGTTTTTAATTAATAGAAAAACAGTGACTTCGTAACTTAACTTGTAGTATTAGAAGTGTGTTAAGAACTAATAACTATGGTAAGTTGCAAAATGGAGGCACATTTATAAAACGAGTTAAATAAATACATATACGACTTCTTGTGCAATGCAACTAAGTATTAAGTATTCATGATGATTTTGTTTCTTGTTTTTAGGATGATAATCAGGGTAAAAGAGGCACTATATACTCTTATTTCCAGCCATTAGGCAAAAAATCGAGGGGCGAAATAACCGAAATTACTCCAGGTAAAGTTAAATCCTTCTTTTCATTTTTGTTTACCCGATCACAGGAAGTAAAGGAGATTTACTTTCTTGTTCTTGTTGTGTGTATGTAAATATTTAAGTATGTAACAGCCAGGGGCGGCTCGCGGGTATTAGAACAGAGGAGGCTACTTTTAGGACAAAATAGTGAAATAAGCTGACGATAAAAATAATAGCGCGGCATAAAATAAAGGTTTATTTTAAGACCATAATGCAACAATTTTTATACCGCAGTAAATATAAAACTACCTAGCTTATATTTTGAATATTACTTTTTCTCAATTCTCTCATTGTTAGCAACATTTAGAGGGAAAAATCTGGGGGAGAATATTTAAATACCATTTTGATATAAACTTACACCTTTATATCTAATTTTATTTCTTTTTTATTTAATTTACAAACAAAAGTACACCAAAACTCAAAAACTATTTATTCGATTTTTGCGTGTGATGTCCCATTTTATTCGTTTTAATGTTGCGGGTGTCGGTGACATAGGCCATTTTTTAAAATCCAATATGGCGGCCGTGACAGGTGAAAATGTGTACACAGCTCATTTCGGGAAAGAAGTATTCACTTCTAACACGTGTAGTGTGTTATACGCGACTTTTTTTTAACTAAAGGTTTGCTATGGTTTGCCCTCTCTTTATCGCATGGATATTTGGGACCCAAGAACTCGCTTTGCCAGACGTGTATATGTAATTATATTTTTCATTTATACTTTTAAATATCTCCATTTCTCTTTTTAGAACTAACAGAGGCCAGTGCTGGTTGCAGCGTTAGTTGTTTGCCTGATACATCAGGTGAAAATAAAATGGAAGTGGAAGACTTGTTGACAGATGCAAGCGGAAATCCTAGGCCACATTTTCAAAATGACATTGGATTCTACGTAAATAGGCAAATCGATGATTATAAAAAAAGTATTCTTTTAAGAAATCCCTGGATACCTGAAGAGGGGTATAATTACCCATTTTCTGTGCATTCCAAAGGAAAAGGGCAAGTTGTTAAAAGATTTGTGACTAAAGAACATATTAGAAAATACCACTGGCTTGTTCTGTAAGACTGCAAGCGAGGATTGTTCTGCAAATATTGTGTTTTATTCGCAGGAACTCTAGCTGGTCACAATAAAGGAGCTAAATTAAAAAATCTTGTAACAACTCCTCTAATAGTATTTAAGGATTTGACTGGCAAAGATGGGTTTCTTGAAACACATGACAGAAGTTTATATCACCGAAACTCTGTTGAAGCTGGAAAAAACTTCCTAAAATGTTATAACCAACCACAGCAGGAAGTAATTAACATTTTGTCATCTCAGAGATTGAAGCAAGTACAAGAAAATCG
Organism: Pissodes strobi; assembly: GCA_016904865.1. Taxonomy (NCBI): domain Eukaryota; kingdom Metazoa; phylum Arthropoda; class Insecta; order Coleoptera; family Curculionidae; genus Pissodes; species Pissodes strobi. Next base: position 4,681 of record MU184056.1, on the reverse strand, counting down.
TGCTAGATTGGTCCCTATAATCGAATCAATTATATTTCTTGGAAGACAAAATATTCCCCTTAGAGGTCACAGGGATGACGTTCAGAATTTGGAAATATCAATGCATAATGAAGGCAATTTTCGAGCTCTTTTGAATTTTAGAATTCAGTCAGGAGACAGGCAATTAGAAACACACCTAAAAACTGCATCCTCTCGAGCTACCTACATAAGCAAGACTACCCAAAATGCCCTTATAAATTGTTGTGGGGAAGAAATAACTAGTACTATTATAGAAAATATTCAAAAAGCACGATATTACTCAATATTATTTGACGAAACAACAGATCAAGCGCATATCGAACAAATTGTTTTGGTGATAAGATATTTAGATAGCAACGTTATAAAAGAGCAGTTTTTAAGATTTATTGATGCTTATAAATCTGTTGTCAATTTATATTCTGAAAATGTCAACTCCAAGAATGATAACGTAGCAGATAGATCCGAAATATCCAATATCGAGCATAAATTAACAGGTAAAATGCTAGCTAGAATAGTCTGTGAATATTTGACTAATCTAGGGCTGGACCTAAAATATTGTGTTGGCATTGGAACAGATGGCTGTTCTGTAATGACTTCAGATGCAAAAGGTGCCGTGTCGGAAATGTTTAAAACTGCTGTCAATGCAAAACATGTGTCTTGCTACAACCATGTGTTAAACAACTCGATAGCACAAAGCTCAAAAATTCAGAGTATCCGCAATATCACAGGGGTTATAAAGGAAGTAGTCGCGTTCTTTAATCAATCAGCAAAAATAAATTTCGTTATTAAATCTGTTATGCGTAGACAGCTTACCAGTCTCTGTGAGACAAGATGGGTAGAGAGGCATGACTCTTTTATTATCTTTGATGAAAGTTTACCAAATATCATAAAATCTTTAGGCGAAATTTCAGCGTGGAGTGATAATAACTCATCCAAAACGGCCTCAATATTTATTAGTTCGTTATGTAACACTGAATTTATTACAGCTTTAAAATCCATCATTGACATTTTAAAAATTACTTTACCTCTAAGTCGTTTTTTACAAACTGTTTCCCTGGACTTAAATAAGGCTTCTGAGGCAGTGACGGATACCATCTCTCTTTTAAATGAAAGGCGAAAAGATTGTGACAAATATTTTTCGAACATATATAAAAATGTTGAGGATACGGCCTTAGAGTTGGAATTTGATTTAAGAATGCCACGTCTTAGTAGCAGACAAACGCATCGAGAGAATCACGATGGAGGCAGTATAGAAATTTATTACCGAAGAAGTTTATATATTCCCCTGCTGGATCATATTATCAACGACTTGGAAAATAGACTTTCCAATCACACTTTGGAATGTTATGACCTGCGCCTTATTCTTCCAACCGTTATTATAAAAGACGAGGAATATGTGAGTCGTACTAAAAGGGTGGCAGAAAGATATCATAATATTCTGCCAAATAAAATATCATCAGGAAGCATTGATGGGGAACTGGCAATGTGGAGAAAAAAAATGGCAGAAAGTAAACCAAAATGATTTACCTAAGGCTGTTTTTGAAGTATTTTTGATATGTGATGATGACCTTTTTCCTACAATTAAAGAAATATTCAAAATCCTGCTAACTCTCCCAGTGAGCACAGCAACGTTCATTTAGTACTTTAAATCGAGCAAAAACTTGGTTACGTTCGAGGATGGGTGACGAAAGGCTAAATGGCCTATGTCTATTATACACTCATCGAGAAATTATTGTCGGTGTTGAAAAAATTATAGAGCGTTTTGCGCAAGGTGGGGCACATAGATTAGAGTTTGCTGTTTGAGTTTTTTTCTGTACCTAGTTTAATTTAATGGATTATTTTTTGTATTCGTAAAAATAAACATATAAACAACTTATTATTATTATTTTTTGTTTAACCTTCTAACTCTCGATACTAACATAAAATATGGTGATGCTTTCCATAGAAGTAAGGACGACATACCTTTTGGAACTCTACAAAAATATAAATATATAAAATATAAGTATTTGTATTGGATTTGCTTACTGAATAATAAAGTAGGCTAAACTATCCTACTTTACAATCCTACAAAGTGGCTTGCCCTACTCTTGAAGTTCTTCTGCTGGTTGTACATTGTGTCAGCGAATCGACTTATACCGGACGGCTAGAAAATGGTCGTTTGGGTGCTGCACCGCAAACAAGCACTCCCCTGGAGATCCCTCAAAAAAATTAAATTGGGACGCGCCCGGTAGTTGCAGCCCCCTCCCCCCGAAAGTGGTCCCTGATCCGCCCTTGTAGTACACGCATGTTTCTTTAACGATTTGAACGACTATTGATTGGGTAAAAATTAGGCGTGGCGGCCTAAAAATTTTCCGTTTTCGGCGGTTTAGCCTCCGGCAAACGTGTCATAATGTAACAATGCATTGCATGATATAGGTTATAGTTATTTATAGTGATCATCCTGTCTAGACTAGTAGTAGTGTGCGTTGTGGCTCGTCCGCTCGTGCAAGTCGTGTTTCTTTAACGATTTTAACGACTTTTTGGTAAGAATTGGGGGTGGCACCTTAAAAATCAGTGTTTGTTTTGATTTTGTAGAGGCCACACGTCTTCAAAGTCGTCTGGTGTATCACATACCCCACCACACAGGTAATTAATTTTTTTCAATACACGGTAAAATTTTTCTCTAATTAGTGATATTTTAAATGTTTCTTATTGTATTTTTAATTATGCTTAACTACGAAAAGGATCACGAGCGTCTTATTGCGTTATGGCAAGAGTTGGAGGAAGAGGAAGCCCCAATAAGTTCCGAAAGTGAAGGGGAAAATGACTATGAAAGCGGAACTAATCACTGCAGCGATAGCGAGGAGGATGCGAATGATGGAGAAGAGGGAGAAGAAAGTATTAAGCCAAGCACGATACAGCCAATAGATGAGGAAGAAAACACAAAAGGAACTAAAAATAAGATGAAAGAAAGTGCGTGCTACATAAGAAAATATGGTACAAAATCGGCTAAGGTATGTTACCCTAGAAATGTAAGAACTCGTAGAGAAAATATTATTATACATTTACCAGGTGTTAAAAGTAATGGCAAAAATGCAAACACGGCTTTAGAATGCTTTGAGTTACTTATCGATAATAATATGATCAACGATATTGTCAAATGGACTAATAAAAAACTTGCAGAAAAATCTAGGTCTTATAATAAAGATCATCAATATGTTGTAAAAGAGACAAGTTTTTCTGAAATAAGGGCAGTAATTGGTCTTTTGTTTTTAGCAGGGCTAAATTAAATTTAGAGGATCTCTTTAGTTCAGACGGTTCTGGAATAGAAAAATTCCGTAAGACCATGTCATTGCAAAGATACACTATTCTTCTTTCTTGTTTGAGATTTGACAATATTAAGAACCGAGATGAACGTAAGAAACTCGACAAATTAGACGCTATCCGGGGAGTTTTTCAGCGCTTTGTAGAAAACAGTCAGAATAATTACACCCCCAGCGAGTATCTTACCATAGATGAAAAACTGGAAGCATTCAGAGGACGTTGTGCATTTAGGCAATATCTGCCTAACAAGCCCGCAAAATACGGCATTAAAATTTTTGCTCTGGTAGACGCAAGGTCCTATTACGTTTTGAATATGGAGGTATATGTAGGCGTGCAACCTAAAGGAGCTTACACCGTTAGCAACAAACCATTTGACGTCGTAAATAGACTTATAGCACCAATTTCAGGCTCAGGTAGAAATGTCACATTCGATAACTGGTTCACTACTTATGAACTATTACTACATCTACTAAGCGAACATAAGCTAACGGCCGTCGGCACAGTCCGAAAAAATAAAAGACAAATTCCTGTTTCTTTTCTGGCTTCTAAAAGTCGTGAAGAATTTTCAAGTAGATTCGGCTTTCAAAAAGATGTTACACTCACTTCCTACAGACCAAACAAACAAAAAATTATGTTGGGGTTTGGAACCTTCGGCAACATGCACTAAAACGGAGTTTTATCCACAATACCGAAACAGAATTATTGCACTCGACGCGCGTTTCCCTAACCATGTTAGCATCATCAGGAGATAATTAAAACTAAATTTAAAACTTTACCTAATTCGCTTTTATACTAAATGTGTGCTTAATCAAGCGGAACCAAAGGGACCAATCCTGGAAACCCACTAGTCACACTCGATCAACCAATACAATGAACTATTCGGAATAGGCCCTCTATCTCTATTTAAACTATTCTTACATTTAATAATTTCCATACTTTCATATGCGTCTAATAATCTCCTATCAGTCATATTGTCACGATTTGTATTTTTTATCTGTGACGACACGCCTTACTTAGCGTGTAGGAGAGTAACTCAGATTTAGGAACGCACTACGTCAAGTTGAGAAGAGATAATAAAGGAGACACATCGATAAAAACAATAACAAGTTTATTTCCAAACAAACTTAACAACGGTTAGATTGTATACTAATAAAGGCGTGTTTAAGATTATAGATGACTTAAGAGTTTACACTATACCCAATTAATATGAAATGCATGTCTTCTCGAGGGAGGCTTAGTTCAAAGTTTGTCTAGCAAGCGACGTTACTATTTTATTAATAAAGTTTATGTGAGCGGGTTGTCTTTTATTTAGGTATTTGTTCTGATATTTATAAGGTAAGTCTTTTAAGTTTATCACAAA
>MU184055.1:143231-161956 GCA_016904865.1 Pissodes strobi | reverse complement strand
AAATTTACGACTGCAAAATGTAAACAAAACGATTCCTATTTTGCCTTGCGCATTAGAGAATTAGTGGGCGCCATCGCGCCATCTGTTGCAGTGTGAAGGTCATTAGGCAGGCCCGGACTCCCAAATTTGAACTCGTACTCTTGTGATTATGAACGAAAGTCATTATTTCACCAAATAGTCGGTAGAGTAGTCTTGCCGATTGTGCAATGGGCCAGTTAGCATAGTGAAACAAACAATATGGTATAAATAAGTAATACTTATAATAATTATAGTTACTTGAAATAGGAAATCTCGGGTATTTTGCCTTTACTGCTACAAAACACAACCATACATTTTCGGGATTTTCTTTTGGTAGCATCGCCCATTGTTTATGTGCGTATTGTTCAATTAAAATGAAAATCAAAATAGGGTTCGCACAAAGCACAAACGTGAACCACTAAACTAAAACTAATTAAGCAACTACAAACACTAGGTCTAAAGAAAGTTAATAAAAAGTAAAGTATTCGAATTATCAACACAAAACGCCGCGCCGCCAAAACGAAAACACGTCAAAGACAAAAGCCAAGTTCGGTCCTGATGGACACCTGCTGAGACGGCAAGTGTTTTAGTGCGCATGACGAAACGGGATCTTCTTTGTTTACGTCTTTCGATTTTGCGTCGATTTTGTCATGCGCACAAACCCGTTTTTTCGCCCACAGGTTGCCACTTTTGAATAGTGCAACAGGCGGCTATTGCTTATCCACTCCTATACAAATCAATGGATGATTGTAGTAAAGGCTAATAACTCTGAAACGGCAACAAATATTTTTTTAGAAAATTATATGCAATTATTATCAGAAGCCACAGAAAATATACCGTTAAACATAAAAATACAAAAAAAAATAAAAGCTGCATTAGTAACGGCATTATTTCTTCAATTAAGACTAGAGATGAAGAAAATATTATTAAAAAACTTTAACCATCAATTAGAAAAAGAATATAAAGTGCATAGAAATACTCTAAATAAACTAATACGTGAGCAAAAAAAATAATATTACAAGACTCAAATTAAAAATAATAAGAATGATATGAAAAACCTCTATAATTAAAGATGCAACTTACGAAAACAATAAAAATAACAATACTTTTTTGAATATAAAAAATAAGGATGAACAAAGCTTTAATAATCCAAACGAAATAGCAAATTTTTGCAATGATTATTACATTAATGTGGGGGGTAGAAATATAAAGAAATATAAATTCCAATACCTCAGGAAAAATACTTAGGGCTAACTCTGGCAAACTCTATTTTTTAAAACCCCCATAACCAAAAGTGAGTTAATTAACCATATATCAACATTAAAAAATGGCAGTTCTCCGGGATATGATGGTATAAAGGCCAACATCATAAAACAGACCCATCTAGAAATTATTGGCATTATAAGATCCGTTACACAAATAGTGCCCTGTATAAAAATCGGCCTTTCCCATTGGTCGATCCGCATGGGCCTCCGCTCGCTTCGCTCGCTACGGGGGCTCAAGAAGAGGAAACTAACCAGGTGCTAACCCAATCTAACCCAAGACATACCCAAAATCAAGAAAAAAACCTGTTTAGAAACATAATCTTTAAAAAAAAATTAAAAAAAGCAACGGGGTTCGAACCCGCGTTTTCCAGGTGAGACCCAACGATCTAAACCTCTACACCACAAGAGCTCTTGAGAGAAATCGATTGCATCACGCAGACATATCGTAATACGAGATGGATCGACCAATAGGAGAGGTCGATTTTTACATAGTGCACTAGCACTATTTTTGTAAAGGATCTTTAAATGCCTATCATTGACCCCCTTTTATATATATTTAACGTAATCTTTGAAACTGGAACCATACCATGTGAATTTCAAACTTCAATTATAACACCCATTCACAAATCAGGCTCCAAAACTAACATAATTAATGACCGACCCATTAGCCTTATGAGTAAGTTTGGAAAGCTTCTTGAAAAATGTATAAAGGTCAGATTAGTCAACTTTCTAAAATTAAATAAAATCTTATCTCCAAACCAGTTTGGATTTCTTGAGGGGTGCAGTACCATGGACGCCATGCACAGACTAATGACAAAAGTTGTCAATAATTTGAATTCAAATAAAAAATGTTTGGCTGTGTTTCTTGACTTGGCACAAGCATTTGACACAGTACCCCGCAAAGGACTTCTTGAGGTGCTTGGGAATTGTGAAATGAAGGGAAAGGCTTTGTGCTTGCTTGTGACTTATTTGCTCGAACGAACTCAAAGGATGAACATAAATGAGGTTTTAAGTGAAGGGCAAACTATAAAGATTCGAGTTCCACAGGGAACGGTCTTGGGACCAGTGCTTTTTATAACATATATAAATTCCCTATTAAAATTACAAGTTAATGGAATAACTATGTCTTATGCAGATGACGCTACCCTTGTAATCTCGGGAGATACATGGGAAAGTGTTAAATGTAAAACTACTAACAGTATGATAAAAATAAGAAACAGGCTATAAACTTTTAAATTAACGCGAAACCTAAAAAAGACACACTACATAGGTTTTTCACTTTCTAGCCCAAATAGCCCACAATATAATAACATTATTGTTGATGATCATTGTATTGTCTATAAAATACTTTGGAATTGTGATTGATAAGTTTCTTAAATATTGGCTATGTCTCTAACAGAGTTCGCAAACGTATTCATAAATTTTACTTATTGAGAGAATTCTTGAATAAAAGAGCTCTTATCATAATTTATAAAGTCTTTGTAGAATCAATTATAAGATATGGGATTTTGGTGTGGGGTGGACTTTATAATAACAGCCTCTATAAATTAAATAAAATACAAGAATATATTCCTAAAATTACTTATAAAAAAATCGATTATACCCTTCACAACTGCTTTTTAATGAAGAGATTTTGAGCATCAGATGAATCTACATGTTGACAATTTGCTTATATGTTCATATTCACTCCAATTTTAAACTTTTAGTTAACCATACTTAAGAAACAAGAACTAGAATCAATAGAGATATTGAACTGCTAATAAGTGAAGTAAGAAATTGCAATAAAATAAAAAAACATTTAAAAAGCAAAACAAAAGAAATATTTTTGAAAATCGACATCAGTTTGAGGGTTTTTTGGCTAGTTTTATTTGGATGGGGAATTGCGTTTTTTTCTCTTTTTGTGTGTATGTGAGAGTTTTTATAGGATTAGGATTAGTGAGTAAACTCAGAATGTTGTTGTTTGTTATTTTTTTGTTTCAATTTTGTGAATGTAAATAGAGCACTTACAAATATTTATAATTACATGTATAAGCAATACTGCAGTCTGCACATACATCAAATGATTGTGACTATATTTTTTTTGTAATAATTAAAAAAATAAATGCATTTCTGGAGGAAGTTTCTTCTGGAAAATAAAAATCAAATAAAAATTTTCAAAATGATTTAGGATCTTGAGCAGCCGAAGCCCTAAAAGTCCTACAAAGCATAGTAGACAACCTAGAAGATCCAAGCAGAGTAACGGATTTCAAATTTAGAACGAATATGTCTGGAAATGTTTCCCATAGCAAAACTCGAATTATGAAGAATACTCTACTTTGTTTAAGGGAAGTCATTTACAAAATGTATGCCTCAAAGGATCAAATTACTTTAGAAGCTATTTACCAGCAATTTATTGAAGAATCACCAGAAATTAAGATCCAAAAACTTCTTTGTATTTGGATATTAAGGAAATGGCTTCAGCTACAAAAAGTATGACGGCGCGGCGACGGAAGAAAATATTTATTGGAAATGCCTGGAATCAGACTGAAGAAAATGTATTTTTTAAATAAATATGAAGTTTATAAAAAAGAGGACATAATATATAAATCGGTTTTTCTGAATGAGACATGGGTTTTAGCAAAAGTGGGGCTAGAAGAATGTGGCAATTAAAAAAAACTGGAAGTGGGATACGTTATTGTTCATGTCGGAAATAGAAATGTATTATGGATCCCTAATTTTTAAATGTAATAAGACAGGTGATTATCATGATAATATGAATACCTTCCATTTTGAGAAGTGAATTAAAGATCAACTTATTGCAATGTTAGAAGAATCATCATTAATTATACTGGATAACCTAACTTGGCATAGTCGTCTAGAAGAAGAGACATTCCCAGAAAAAGCTGGAGCAAAAAACACCTTTTAGCCTGGAAAGAAGAATATTTTCTTCAAATAATATTTTAAAAGATACTGTTTAGAGTTTGGTGGAAAAGGAAACAGTGTCGGAAAAAATTATCATTTGGATAAATGATATGTTGCGATGAATGATCATTGCGTGCTCAGGCTACCACCCTATATCACTGTCCTTTTAATGCCATCGAAATGGTGTGGTCAAAGAATAAAGGACGTTATGATGAAGCTATTGTTAAAATCACAGGGTCACCTGCTTTAAATGTGTATAATAACGTAGTAGAAAATGTACCGCAACAGCACTGACAAAATTACATAAGCCACACAGAGAAAATTATTTCTGAGGCATGGAAGGTAGAAAATAAATTGGACTTGTTGGACATCGAACCAATGGTGATCTCTGTGTCGAATGAATCCGACGAAGAACTATTTTTTTTCAAAAAGCGTAAGTAATGATGAAGAAGTTATTTAGATTTTAAACTTTTAAAATCACTTCAGTCATTTTATTTCATTTAATCTAACTGTTATTAAATACTACTACTGATTTTTACAATAATTGTAAGCGTTTTGTTACAGTTAGTTTACTTTGTATTTACAGGGCCGGGCGCAGGGATGTGTGGGCGCGGGGCAAAGTAACTTTCAATTAGTAAATATATATTGATTTTGTTTTTACATTTCAAAAACAAATTTCCACTTAGTCATTTTATTCATTTAATCTAACTGTTATTAAATATTACTACTGATTTTTTACAATAATTGTAAGCGTTTTGTTACAGTTAGTTTACTTTTGTATTTACAGGGCCGGGCGCAGGGATGTGTGGGCGCGGGGCAGAGGAACTTTCAATTAGTAAATATATATTGATTTTATTTTTACAGTTGAAAAACAAATTTCCACTATTAGACTACATATTTTTTTTGTAATTTTTTGAAAATCAATATTGCAGTTGATGGTTTAGTACATTTAAGTGAATGATACTTTACGTGCTTTCTTATGAAAGCTTGAAATGATTGCTCCAAAGTCCATTTCTCGAAGTAAATCACTCTCGATACTGAAAATGCACAAGACAATTTTGTGTTAGCGTCGTACGCAGCCTATTTTTAATAATTATCATTTTTGAAAATGAACGTTCTCCGCTGCAATTAGCCACCATCAATAGCAAGCAGATTCTCAATGTAATTTTAAAGTTAGGAAATGCGGCGCCTAAGTTGTTATCCATCAATATCCTGTAGAAGAACATTATTTGTGGAGGCCCTCAATATGTGGGGGTCCCGGGGCTTGCGCCTGGGTTTCCCCGTCGTGAATCCTCCTGTGTATTTATAACAGGACCTTTTCTATTTTTTTTTCAACTATTTTATAGGTACTTTATTTATTTTACACACATCTTTATAAGCGTAAATTTTCCATTATAATTCTAGTTTTGCTCCTGGAAAAACCTATCCCATCTCAATAATAATACGTTAAGCATATAATTTTTTTTTCAGTAAATCGTATAGAGGTTAAGATTAATAAACGGATGTTTCTGAAAAGATGGCAGTGTGTTTCTAAATTCTCTTAAATTAAGGTAACTGAGATGGTCCTAACCAGTGGCGCAGCAACATCGAATGCCTCCCCTCCGCAACATATTGAAATGCGCCCATCGTCCAAACCTGTCGGTTCCGGTATAACCCCCTCTAACCTATCTGTACTGTCTCGTTAGGTTACTTCAATTTTATGTTTAATTAAAATTGTAATAGAAGTAAATGTGCTTATAAGAAGGCTTTAGTTCTAATAAATTCTGTTAAAAGAAAATCTTCAAGATTTATTAAGGAAAAAATAGAGGTCTTGTAAGTTATTTTATAAGTAATGTTATAATTATTATTCTTATTTGAAATCTCTTCTTCTCTTGATTTGAAAATACTTTTCTGCCAACTTGTTCAAATCGATAGCTCGAGCCCGTTCATGCTCGTTGCTTAAAATTCCCAGAGCGCTGAACCTAGGGTTGGTCATCGTATTTCTGAAGTAGTTATGTATTTATCAGTTTCAGCTTGGAAATTGATCTAGACAAGAACACATAATATATAATAGTCGAAGATTATTATTTGAATACGGAACTTTCAACTGAGGCTGAAGTAACTGGAAGTTTTAAAAACATCATCATGGCTGTACAGACGTCAGGAAGACTGCTTGACAAAGTGATATTTTGTACCATCAAAAATGTTACCAATTCCTTAACATTTTTCATGTTCCTACTTCTTATCTCAGGTAATGCAATGTTCCAGAAGCACACTATTTGCGACTCCAAGGAATGTGAAATATCTGCTTCATATTTCATGCAAAAGTGGTTGAATTAATCAGTTCATCATATGTTCGTTCAGCAAGATACTTCGGTGTTAAAAACATGGACTGCTCATTAATCCCTGTCATGCTGTTAAACCCTCTGGTAATTTGAACAATATTAAAATCTAATCTCCGACAGAACACATTTATTTTAAATTTTTGCAATGGATTGGAAAATGCCAAATCCCTTGTGAATTCATCAAAAAGCACTTTATTTTTTTACATCGCTTAGTTGGCAGTGAAGATTCAATATTCCATCCCTCGGCAAGCTTTTCAGCTTCTTTAACAACAATTTTAAACTCGTTTTTTTAACTTGTGTAACTCTGTCAAAATCCTTTCAAGAAGGTCAGTGGCTTCGCCATTGGATACATTTTTGTTTTGGAACGTTTTTGATGTTGCATTGATCTTTTCCAAAACTATTCGGCTCCCTTGAGTTTAATTTTAGTTTAAATTGTTATGAGCGTCTTGATTCATTTCAGTTCTATTGGTATGCTTTAATTAGGTTTCACTTTTATCTATGGTTCACTTTACTTTTTACTTTACGTTTTACTTTACTTTTACACTTTACGTTTACACTGACGTAACTCTAGGAGGTTTGATCTTGGTTCCCAGAGAAGCGTTTGGCCTTAATTAAAAGGGAACTACTTAACCAGAAAGTCAAGATCGGGAGGTTGACCTTGGTTACCAGAAAAGCGTTTGACCTTAATTAAAAGGGAACTACTTAACCAGATGGTCAAGGTCGGGAGGTTTGACCCTGGTCACCAGAAAAGAGTTTGGCCTTAATTAAAAGAGAACTACTTAACCAGATAATCAGGATTGGGAGGGTTTGAGATTACAGGAGGAGCGTTTTGCCTTAATTAAAAGGGTACTACTCAACCAGATAAGTTGTCGTCTACTTGATTTGCCCGTTTTTTTATACTAAATTTTGTTGATATTTGACTGACTGTTTTTAACACATGTTTAGATAATACTCAAAATATTTGAGCCTTCAATGTCAAGTATCAAGTTCAAACATTAGACTAAGTGTTCTTTTGTTATTACGCTTTCTAGTTTACACATGCCCCCCTCAAGCTAGCATTGGTCCCCAATGCAAAACATCTTTACGGTTAGAAAGTTCAAATAGGAAAGAATCTGCTCAATAAATAAAGACTTGATTGAGAAAAGAAGTAACTAAATCCGTTATCTTAGAGACGCTCAAAAACTCATTTTTGATGAGTATGTTCAAAAAGGAGTGGAACCCCCTTAAATAATTATAACCAGCTGTCCTCAATGTTCGAATAGTCATATCGTTCTGTACCTATTTAAATTTAGGTTATGTCTGAGCACTAGATATCATTGACAGAGTTCGGTCCTGGCTTTCAGTCAAGGGGTCTCGATCTGCGTCCTTACTAAATTCAGAATCTTTGTCGGACTCCTTTTTGGCTGTTGTGTATATCAGGACTCCATCGCCATTGACGAGTGAGTGCTTCAGGTCCATGTAACAAATATAAACCAAATATAAGTGCTTAATATTAAAATTTAATTTTCTATCTTAAAAAATCTTTTTAAATGACTGTCATTTCAATTGTTTATCACCCAGTACTAATTCGTATTTAAAATCATGCAGCACATTTTTATTAAGTGGTGCCCGAAACATATGCAGGTATCCTATTATTTTTTAGTTGGTCTGCCGTGCATGTGTAGCCGAAATTGAACATTGCTGTAAATATTATTAAAAAACATATTGGTGTTAAAACAATCGAGAACTATTTTTTGATACCTTGCATTTTTCCTGAGACAGTATCCCGTTATATACTGTATCCTATATATTTCCAATAATTTAAAAAAAAATTCCTTTGGTCGTATTTTTCTTTGTCTCTTAGAATTTAAAGTGTACATGATGGAAGTGCCCTGCCGTAAGTAAAAAAATAGTATAATCCCTCCTTGTTGTTTGACTATCTCGTTTTTACACCCACTTTCTTTCTGTTAAAGAGAGAAGATTTGTTCATGCATACCGTAGAGAAGCCAGGCGTGCACTCCCGGAAGTCCTTACGGTAAGAATTCACATTTCTTCTCTTTTTTTTTGTCGAACGGTGTGCCCTTCTATATGTTTCTCTATATGTAGAGGTGGTCCGGGATTAGGCGTTATATTTATTATTATTTATTTTTTTTCCTCTGTATATTATTTCCATATATATTTATTTTACACCAATCATTGGTTTTCGATTTTTTAACTTATAAAATCGCCGGCTCATATTCCATAAATTATAATACGCTTGAAATTATATTCAAATTATCTGAATTATATTTAGGTATTAACATGTCTTAGCTTATATTAAAATTACGTATACCTACAAGCGCATATTTCTATTTCAACTATTGTCAGCGAATTCCACGTCGATGGCTTGCTTGTTTATTTTTTGAAACGTAAATCGTAACTCTCTGTCGGTGTTTTGGATTTTGTTTCTCTTAAACATAATAACAAAAATTAGCACGTAAACTTGGTCTGCCTTGAGAAATATTGCCGACTATTTGTGATTATATAACATTGATATGTTTATTACGTTGATCGTAAACATTACCGGAGTAGATATTTAATACCTGTATAAGTAATTTACAGTGACGTCAATTATGTTGCTTTGACTGATGACATTATTTGAATACTAGTATTTTTAATTATGATCTCCCCTGGAATATGGCCAATATCTAAGGAAGGCAACTGAATATTTTTTCGGTGTAATTAGTAATTTTTTCGCTTAATTTGTAAAACATGATCGGTATACTTATGATTAATTTATCATTAATAATAGGTGCCTTTTACAAGATTTATGCTGCTGTCTGTATGGTTGTGTGAATTTAGAATTGTATGTAATGTACGATTGTAATTCTTCTTATTTCGCCCATGGTTATTTATTTATCTCTATTTACTTAATCTAAGTTTTCTGCTATCTATATGCTATTTATTCTCTTATTTCTATGTTTCCATATGCTACGGCGCCGTATTTTATGTCCTTATTTTGTCTTATTTTATGTTCTACGTCTTCATAGTACATGTTTATACATGTTTATTTATTTATGTTTGTCTACATATTTTGTCTATAGATTTTAACTATCTATATGTATTCTCTATGTTTTGTTCTGACACTTTTGTTATGTATTCTCTTTAATATTACTTCCTATATTTAACTCTTAATTTATCCTTTATTTCTATTAGCATATTCTCGTTTACTATCTTTATATATACATCTATACATATGTACCCCTATGTAGATTCCCATTTCATCTCCTAGGTCGTGATGTTGTCCAAGTGTCTGTTATGATCGTCCCTATAAGGTACTTCTCTTTAACAGTTGGCTACAACATTCCCTATATGACCCCTATATAATTGTGCTTTCTAGCTTCTCCTTTATATTAGTTCGCTATTATAACTCTCTTACTGTCAACTCTATAAGTCTTTTAATTTCTCGTATACTTAAATGCCTATGTGTTTTTCCCAGTATGGTACTATCGTTAAACACTTGCATTTATAATTATAACTTTTTACTCCAGTTGCTCATATCTTAATTTCTCATTTTCTCCTCTAATGCCTACGTGTTTTTACAATGATTTCCCTAGTGTGGTACCTATCATTAACACTTACATTGAAAATTATAACTTTTCCTAGTTATATTAAAAAAAAAAAAAAAATAGTGACGTCCCTGTTCCTCTACGATTTTCCCAGTTAGGTACCTATCGTGAACATTGGCGTTCGTTATGTCAGTGTTTCTTATTTTTTCCATAAAATTGCTAATAGTCTTTCCTCGAAATTCTCATCTTTTCCCCTGTTTCTTATTTCTTTGTCCCTCTTGCTTGTGTCTTCTGTCGCCTCTATATTGAGTTGAAGATTAGATTCCTCAGTGTCTTCTGTACTGTCATCTTCCGAGTTCTCTGCTTTTTCCTTCATGTTTTGCTCCACCTTTTTTGCTTCTTCATCACTAATTGGTGAATCCTCAGTCCACGGATCATTATATGGTAACATCCTGCATACGTGTACCGTGTCTGTTACCTTCTTTTTGCCTCCTATTTTGATTACCTCGTAATTCACCTCGCTTAATTTTCTTACAATTTCAAATGGTCCAAACCATCTCAATAACAATTTCTCACTACGTCCCACTTTTCTTATGTGTATAAAAATTTTAACTTTATCTCCTATTTTAAATTGTAGATCTCTATGTTTTTCGTCAAATCGTTTTTGTCGTTACTTTGCTGCTTTTCTATGTTTTCTACCGCTATTGCCCTCATTTGTAATGCTTTTTCTCTGATTTGAAGTATATCTGTCTCTTTTTCTGCGTCTATTAAAACTGCCTCAGAGTGTAACGTAGGCTCTCTTGCAAAAATTAACATAAATGGGCTGAATTGAGTTATGCTTTGTACCGCCGTGTTGTATGCAAATGTAATGAATGGGATGTAACTACACCAATCAGTTTGTTTTGTGTACAGAGCATGTCGGCGATTGTTTTGTTTAATCGCTCTGTAAGACCATTACAGCATGGATGGTAGGCTGTAGTATATTGGCTTTGTGCTCCCATAATTCTCTCTAGTTCTTGCACCATTTCTGACTGAAAAGTTTTCCCTCTGTCACTAAGTATTGTCCTAGGGACCCCATGTATAAGAAATACTTTTTCTAATAAAAACTTAGCAACTGGGCCCGCCTTGCCACTTGGTAGGGCTGCTGTAATAGCATATCTAGATGCATAATCTGTGGCCACCACAATCATAGTTTTTCCTTGTGTACTTCGCCTAAATGGTCCTAGTAGGTCGATCCCAATTTTATCCATAATATTTCCTACTTTTATGGGTTGTAAGAAACCTGGCGTCTTCCTGTAAGGTTGGCCTTTTCTCGCCTGGCATTTGGGGCAACCCTGAATGTATTTTTCTATGTCTTTGCTCATTCCTGTCCAAAGAAATCTATTTTTTATTTTCCCTAGCGTTTTGTAAATTCCCAAATGACCTCATGTAGGTGTTACGTGTATCTGCCACATTATTTCTTTTCTCATGGCTTTTGGTATGACTAAAACATTCTCCATTCCTTTATTGGTGTTGTTTACTTTATACAGGGTGTCATTTTAGAGTCTGAAATTTTTCGCCCTTCGTCTTATTCCTATTGGTATGTCTGTGTTATTTGGGTCTGTAATTGCTAGCTTTAACTCTTTTAATTCTGGGTCCTTGTCCTGTAGGCTGGCTATCTCAGTGCTTCTTAATGCGAATGTTGGTAGTTCATCTTTCTCGTCTGCGTCATGTATTTCTGAAGGTAAAACCGGATTTCTGGACATGCAATCTGCGTCCTGGTGTGCTGTCCCTATCTTGTATTCCACAGAATAGTCGAATTCCGCGAGTTTTAATGCCCATCTTGCTAGGCGTCTGTTACCTTCCTTTAGCTTGTCCATCCAGCACAGAGCGTGGTGATCTGATACGATCTTTACTGGTTTCCCATATATTAAGTGTCTTAGGTAACCTAGAGCCCATACGGCTCCTAATAATTCTAGTACGATTATAGTATAGTTTTCTCGCTTTTCGATAAACTCCTACTTATATATGCTATTGGATGTGCAATCTTTTCGTCGTCTTCTTGTAATAATACTGCTCCGATTCCGCAGGTCGCTGTATGAAGTATGGTGCCTTTATTTGGGTTGAAGTGTTGTCAACTTATGTTATAAAATGTTAAATGCCTCCTCCTGTTCGGCTCCCCATTCTTCCTTGTCATGTCATGCAGCGGTCTTGCCACCATTGCAAAGTTGTGTATAAATTTTCTGTAGAAGTTGCAGAGTCCCAAAAAACTTTGGACGTCTTTTACTTTTTTGGGCCTTGGGAAATTATCTATGCATATCAGTTTACCCTCATCGGGGAGTATACCTTTTTCGCTGACTTTAAATCCCAATATTTGTATCTCTTTTTTGCGATATTCACATTTGCTTGTCTTGAGAGTTAACTTTGCTTGGCGCAATCTGTCGAAGGCTTTTCTTAGTTTTATTAAATGTTCTTGTTTTTTGAAAAAATTATTATGTCGTCCAGGTATATTAAAATTTCCTTCCATTTCATGTCGCTGAATACACGATTTGCTAATTCCTGGAACGTCGCTGGAGCGTTGCATAACCCAAAGCTTAGTACGTTAAATTCGTATGATCCATGCCCTTGTGCTACGAATGCGGTGTATTGTTTTGAGTCCTCCTTTATGGGTACCTGCCAATATCCAGAAAACATATCCAGTGTGCTAAACCACGTAGACTCGCCTAAGTAACTTAGTATGTCATATATTTGTGGTAGGGGCCAAGTAGATTTTTTTGTTACTGAATTGAGCTTCCTATAGTCGAGGCAGAATCTGGTGCTGCCATCTTTCTTTTTCACTAGTACCACTGGACTTGCCCACGGTGAGTGGCAAGGTCGGATCACTTCACTTTCTAGCATTTCCTGAATTTGTTTATCTATTATATCTCGTTCTTTTTGTGATACTCGGTAAGGAAGACTTTTATGTGATTCGTCATTTTCTATTTCTATAATATGGTCAGTTAGATCAGTTCTTCCCATGTGTTTTGGGGATTTAGCAAACACGTCACTGTACTCCAGTAGCAGGCTTTCTAATTGTTTTCTGGCTTCGTAGTCTGTTATTTTCTAGATGGTGGTCGCCTAATGTCACGATTTCTTGTGGGTCCTCGTTGAGCGCCATATTCCATGATATTTCTTCTTTCGCCTCCACCATGTGTCAAAGAGGAATTTGGGCGCTTCCCAGATGCGTACCACTGAGTGGGATTACTGGCGGCGTTCTTCCTTGAGCTGGGGGTTGTATATCAGATGGAATAACGACTCGCTTAATTCGAAACAAACTGTACGTATGTTGGTCTTCAGATACAGGAAGGAATGCACTTAGAATGACGATTATGTTTGAATACAATTTACTAGAATAGCGTAGAACGCATGACCATTCGATGAGGACTGACCGGACTCGATCTATTCGGCTCCCTTGAGTTTACTTTCAGTTTAAATTGTTATGAGCGTTTTGATTCGTTTCAGGTCTATTGGTATGCTTTAATTAGGTTTCACTTTTATCTATGGTTCACTTTACTTTTTACTTTACGTTTTACTTTACTTTAACACTGACGTAACTTTAGGGGAGGTTTGATCTTGGTTCCCAGAGAAGCATTTGGCCTTAATTAAAAGGGAACTACTTAACCAGAAAGTCAAGATCGGGAGGTTGACGTTGGTTACCAGAAAAGCGATTGGCCTTAATTAAAAGGGAACTACTTAACCAGATAGTCATGGTCGGGAGGTTTGACCCTGGTCACCAGAAAAGCGTTTGGCCTTAATTAAAAGGGAACTAATTAACCAGATAATCAGGATCGGGAGGGTTTGAGCTTACAGGAGGAGCGTTTTGCCTTAATTAAAACTCAAACAGATAAGTTGTCGTCTACTTGATTTGCTCGTTCTTTTATACTAAATTTTGTTGATATTTGACTGATTGTTTTTAACACATGTTTAGATAATACTCATAATATTTGATCCTTCAATGTCAAGTATCAAGTTCAAACATTAGACTGAGTGTTCTTTTGTTATTACGCTTTCTAGTTTACAATATAATATACTTAGTTATATATTATCACATGACAGCATATAACGTCCATATAAATTCATGTAAGTTTAAAGATGTTCTAAATAGTTCGATCACTGTTTTCATGTTCTTCTAAAAGTCAGCATTTTTTGGGTGCGGTCGTTAATCACTTGTTATCTCGTACCAAACCTCTGCAAAGCAGAAGACTGTCAGGCCGAGCCAGCAGTTTTGTGGGTGAGGGAGGCGAGTCAGCCACAGGGAAACTCATCTCTGCATATTATGAAATTAAATAATATTTGTGATCTTACACCGCTACTGTTTATATGGAATATCAATTTACTCCACCCGCCAATGCTCTAAGAATAATGGGCTAGATGTCAGCCATTTGACTTGACAAGTTCCTAACCTAATTTTATTTGTGTATTCCTGTTTAAGAAGCCGCATGCGTTAATTCACTAAAACGACCGGTACTTCCAAATAGGTATTAAAATACTATAATTGTTAGGAAAGCATTTTTTTTAAATGATCATTTTAGGTCGGTTTAACTGTTATAATATAATTTTTGACGGTCCCTACATATAATACCTTTATGGTTACTTCTAGCGAGAAATAATATTAATCTTTGGTTACTTCTTAGCTGCCACCTAAATGAGGTTAATACAACCAGGAGATCTGACAATAACATATGTCTAGCACTTTGACATATTGTAATTTTGAAGAAAATGAACGTTGATTCGTTAACAGAATGCCTACAAAGCATTGCCTATTTTGGCCATGTTATCTCAACTGAAGAACAAATTGTTTTACGTAACAGTCTCTTAATATTGCAAAATGAAAATCATTTTCGAAACATATTTTTTTGGGGAAAGATTCTCGGTGCAGAAAAAGATTATTACGTGGCTTTCGGATATGTGAAAGATGCTTTATATGGAAAAATTTACTATTATAGCAATAACGGTATTAATTGGGGTTTGCTACCTCAACCAACAAAAAATGGTTTATTATTAACGCCTCTGTGTACTACAAGACTGCAAGGAGATCCTGCTTTAGTAATTGATATACTAATTGAAAAAGATGAAACAAGTATAGGAGAGAAGCTAAGAGCTCCTCAAATAAGGAAGCTAAAAGAAGAGGATAGACTAGCATCGCTAATCAATATAGTAACCAATGAAGCTGCAGTTGTTCCTAGAGGTTTTCATTTCCAGCGACCTGATGGGGTAATTGTCGAAAATTTGTCCTTTGAAGGGATGCCCGCATTGGAAGCTAGAGAGATAAGTTCATTTCTGCATAATAGAGCCCCTACGCAGAAATATAATACTAACCTATTGACACGAGATGACTACAACTATGCGATGGATTTTTTGGATCCGTTGGATATTGATATACCCGAGGGCAGCTGGATCACACACATCACTGCTGGAGACAGTTTAGTGGTTTTAAAATCTCTATATTGGCCAGGCTTAGTTTTCTATCATTTCCTTAAAACACCAAGACATGGTTATGTTTATATAGGTAATGGGAAGAGAAGCATCGACATCCCGTTCATGTTAAGCCCCTTTGTGTGATTAAATTAGATAATTTATTGTCGTGTTTATGACTATTCTGATACAGTGACTGACCTAATTATTTTACCATGTGGGGACAAATTTTATGAGTGTTCTACACTTTATCAGAAGTTGCGAAATATTACTTTACCTTAGAAAGTATATGCATATTGAAAACTCGTTTATAGCAGTCCAGCTAGTGATATTTGAAATAAATATGGGAAATATTTATTATATTTGCTGATTTCAATTTTATAATTGCTAAAAATGAATGTAAACTATTATCCAATCGTTTATTAAATATGACTTATAAAACTCCTTTATTTTTTTCTTACAAATTTCAGCTTAGCGGGATTGTATCAAATTCATTCTAATATCTAAGAAATAGTAAGTTTTTAACGGCTGGCACAATGAAAATAAAGTGTATTAATCGATATGAGAAGTCGAATAATGCCACTTAATTATCTGCCGTATCCTTGAGTATGAATAGAGCATGCCATTTTAGTTTGTTTGTTTGAAACTAATAGGTAGCTAATTATTAGCCATTAAACATTATATTTGTAAAAGTATCGTATTTTCTAAACTGTAGGGAATATTCAGCTGCCATATAAGTATAGATAAATATGTCTTCGAATAACTCAAGGTTTTAAAGAAAAATGTCCTTATTTGCGTCTAATAGTTATTTGTGTATTTAGAGCGCAAAGTAACGGATTGTCGCTTGAGAAAGAATGTTACTGCGCGACGCGTAGCAGAGCGCAGTAATCTTTCGAAAACGGCAATCTTACTTTGCGCTCGAAAAACACACAAAACTTTTTCTACAGCCGCAATTTTAAAATTAAATGCACATTTTTCTCTATACTTATTCTGAACTTTGCAAATGACTGTCAGTATTGACATATAATATTCGGGCTTCGGGCATATGCAGAACAGGAGTGCCAGCAACAAACTGTAATAAACGCACGACTGTCATATATTTATCTTCGGTTTCCATGACCATTCATAGCACACTCGACGGAAAAAGTGAGAATTTTCTTTTCCATGTTCGCGCTAGAGCGCAAAATAAGGATCCACGGCATTCGTCGATTTTGCGATTTCATTTGAATTTAGTAATTAGTTATTTTGCGCGCGGCTTTAGAAAATAGTTATTTGTGTATTTAGAGCGC
This sequence comes from Pissodes strobi, assembly GCA_016904865.1. Taxonomy (NCBI): domain Eukaryota; kingdom Metazoa; phylum Arthropoda; class Insecta; order Coleoptera; family Curculionidae; genus Pissodes; species Pissodes strobi. The sequence goes on along the minus strand of MU184055.1, from coordinate 145,199 downwards.
AAAGTAATGGATTGCCGGTACGCGTCGCGCAGTAATCTTTCGAAAACGGCAATCTTACTTTGCGCTCGAAAAACACACAGAACTTTTTCTACATCCGCATTTTTTAAAATTAAACGCACATTTTTCTCTATACTTATCTGAAATTTGCAAATGACTGTCAGTTTTGACATATTATATTCGAGCTTCGGGCATATTTAGAACAGGATTGCCAGCAACAAACTGTAACAAACGCACGACTGTCATTTATTTATCTTCGGTTTCCATGACCATTCAGCACACTAGACGGAAAAAGCGAGAATTTCCTTTTCCATGTTCGCGCTAGAGCGCAAAATAAGGATCCACGGCATTAGTTGATTTTGCGATTTCATTTGAATTTAGTATTTAGTTATTTTGCGCGCGGCTGTTGAAAAAAATATTTTCATACTTGGTACAGAATATTTTAATAAGAAAAATGTGTTCCCATCTGATTATGCCACATAAATAATAGTAGCATTAATAATAATAAAATAATCGGAGTCCGACAGCCTGTTGAGAATTTCTGGACGGTTATCTCTGGAAGCACAACGCCCATCAAGGAAAACTAATAAGATTCAGATATAATTGTACCCATCTTTAATAAGACCATCGATATGATTCGGAAATAACTTAAGAAGAGGTTAGAAAAGCATTCGAAGGGGCTAGGAACTTCTCAGCCCCTGGACCAGATTGCATAAACAACTTCTGGTGGAAGAGACTGCCAAGCACTCTTCGACACCTTGCCAGAAGGTTCACTTCTCGTCTCGGGTATTCAGGTATTTTTTTTATTTCGTCGAGAAGCTTAAGCTAAAACGAGTTCCATATTTCAACTTTGGGGTATTTCTCGCTTGTGCTGTCTACAAATAAAACCCACCCCGACTCTCTGACATTTGAGCTAGGGTCTAATTTGTACGCTCGGCGACAACTCGTTCTAGCCTACGTATCAACATACGTAAATTCATTCAATTTTTAATTTTAAATTATCAAACTTAAAATTTTTCTTTCAAGTTGAGATTATTCGCTCTCGGTTCCTTCTAAGCTGGAGCGAAGGTTTTGTGCCCATTGGAAGGAGAGAAAAAACGTAACAAATTTTTTGTGCCCAACTTGTGAGCCTGTCGTTTCGATTAAATTAAATTAAACGGAATTTTGGCGACGTCTCAGTAAACCTGTTTTTGCGATTATTTTTTTTTGGTTTGAGTATAAGGAATCAAAACAAAATATTTAAATATTTATCACTCGAGAAAGTTAGGTATTTTCTTAACAATTTGCTATTTAGAATTCAATTATTGAGCTAAAGTCGACTCTCCTTTGGAACAGCTTTTATTTTCTTGATAGATAAAATAAACGTGAACAGGTGAATGCTTATTTTTATTGAAATATCGGTTTTATTATTTTTTTGCTTATTAGCTCGCCTTTATCTGATTTTTACTGTTTACATTTGTGCGTTGAGATAAATTGAACATTTCGGAATAACGATAGAGATCATATACCCTATTACTTGTACTACGGTAACACTGTATCTCATTTTGTCAGTTGTTTAATTGTTCATTACTTTTAATTGATAACAATGTATATTTATTAATTGCCAATATTGATAATTTATTGATGGATCTATTAGTTATTATCTTTTTATATTGATTATTATTATTTGATTTATTGGCAATTTATTCGTTTTGAAATTTGCCGGTTACATTTAACTCATTGGTAAGTTTGTTGGTATGTATTCACTGGATTTGAGTAACTGTTATTTACCTTGGCTTGTTGGTTTTCTACTCCGTTTTTCTACACGAGGGACACACAGTGTCGTTGGTTACTGTACGTGCTTCTGTGCGAATGTTTAGGTCATAAGCAGAGCAATAATAGCTGCTTATTATTGGTGCATTACCTTCGTTGTTCCGAATATCGTTTTATTTTGGCATAGCTGGTCGATGACCTTTAACTAACTTTTGACTT